>JANQAP020224193.1:0-19336 GCA_026874005.2 Erythroxylum coriaceum | reverse complement strand
TCCTCACTTTGGCTCAATTGAAAACTCATTATGCATCTCTACACTACCTCATTGTTCAAATGTCGATTTATGACTAACCTTATGTAACCAACTACTTTTCATCACTATATATGATTCACTTTCTACTTAAGTAGCCTAATCTAAGTTCAAGCATGCATTCAATCTAATTCCAACTAACATGACATAATTTCACGGCAATATTTATCAGAGTGACTCAAAAGTGGTTCCATTGCTAATACAAAGCACATACAATATGCCTAAACATGCATCCTATTCAACACAAAAAACTTTGATGTCACCTCCTCACACTTAAAGATCACATTGTCCTCAATGTGACAAGTCAACAATCAAATAAAAGGAAATGACATCAAACCATACCAAAAAAAAAACAAACCAAACAAAAGAAATTTAAACAAATGAATGATATAAACCCAAACAGAAGATACTGAAGTCAAATCAACATTAAAGAAATTAAAACTAAACAAAAGACATAACACATAAACAAATATTATGAAACCAAATACACATGAAATGAAATGCACTCACACATAAAAAATAACAAAATTTAAAAGTTTAAGGGATAAGAAAAGCTTATTTCGATGATAGTGGTGACGGTGATGGTGTAGGAGCCCCAAAATTATTCCTCTGACAAAAGTTGAGGAACCTCTTTTTCAAACTACGTTGCTCCTTATGTACTGCCCGCATTTGTGTGTTGAGCTCATTTAGTTAAGATGTCATACGTTGTTGGTTGGAGACTATTTGTTCAATGGTTTGTAGGAGTTGGTCAGCCCTTGCCGGTTTGTTAGTTTCTACTTTGTCCTCTAGATCCTAAACTGTTTGAGATGTGGACGGTCGAGACGCGGCTGTACTAATGCTTCTCCTATTCTTAACTGCAGCACGCATTTGAGGATTACGGAGTTCCATAGAATGGACCTCCATAATCTCGAGATGCCTCAAAAATTATATGTTAAAAATATCGTGCGGCATTGTACGCACCTCTTCCAAATTGTGATTACAAAAGCGAGCTAAAGCAGTAATAATATGTCCCATTCCAAAGTATGAACTCTATTTATTAACAACACTAACGATTAATTTAAAAATTCTAAAGGATGTGTTGATTTTCACCTTCCAATCCATGCACCATAAGAAGAAAAGTTCTTTAGCCGAACATTTGCTACTTTCAATTTTGTTGAATACAGTTAAACACATGAATTTGTATAACAACAAATGTTCGGCACTACATATTAAAGCATTTGGTGCATTGTGTGAATCAAAACTATCTTCTCCCATTAAAATTTTCCAATAGGCATCCACATCAAAATCAATATGATCATCTAAAACTTTTATGTTTTGGAAATCGAAAAGATGATGCATGACATTATAATCCAGTTTGTACACCTCACTGAATAATATAAACCAAAACACATCCATTTTTGGGGTATAACGGGCAGCAGTGAAAATTCAATTCTCATTATCGGGCGAATATGCATGTCACACCAAATTAACCTATTCCAACCTATGTTGTCAGCTAGTCACTCAATCTTTGTCCTCACTCCTATTGGTTCTAACAAATTAAAATTGAAATACCTAGGAGTGATTATTCCCCTATCCCTAAAATCATGGAAGTGCATACCTTCTTCTTTCGAGTAAATCGAGAAGGGAGATCGATAAGTTACCCCCAAATCGCTTTTGCCTTCACTGAAAACTTGACAGCATACTTCATCACTTGATTTTCGAGCCATCATCTTCTTCAATGCCATTGTTATAGGAAAACCTACAAGAACAAGAGAGAGAAAGTGAGATTCAAGCTTTGGAGAGAGAAAAAAAAACTTACCTAAATCCTTATTGTTTGGAAAGACTAATGCATGTAAAACTGAAAAGAATGTAGGAATAATGCAAGAATTGAAGAAAATACTAAGAATCTAAAGGGAGATTGAAGAATTTTAGAGAGTGGGAGGAGAGAATTTTGTGGGTAGGAGAGAGAGAGAGTATGAAAATTTGAAGATAGGGTGAGAGGAAAAATGAGAGGGAAACTTAAGGGTCCCTTCGGTGTAGGATTCCCACGCTTGTGGGAATCCTTACAATTCCCACGTCTGTGGGAATCACCCAAATTCCCACGAGCGTGGGATTCATCTCTAGAAGAAAAAATGAGAGGGAAACTTAAGTTTCCCTTCGGTGTAGGATTCCCACGCTTGTGGGAATCACCCAAATTCCCATAAGCGTGGGATTCCTCTCCAGAAACTTTCTAGAAAGTATTCCCACGTCCGTGGGAATCACCATAATTCCCACGAACGTGGGAATTAGTGATCCTCACAACTGCAAACCTTCTTCCAAGCTTATATGTACTCTTTATGCTCCCAAAACCTACAAACACATCAAGATACTATCATCAACAAGAAACTTGAGAAGAAAAAAATTAAAAATTAAACAAAATCAATATGAACATCAATTAATTTTAATTTGAAAATAATCAAACCAACAAACTCAAACAAAAACTAGACAAAAACAACACAAGAGATTAAACATGCTAAGTTAAGGTCATTAGCTCGGCCATTCAACATATACTCATGAAAAAGTGGAAGTGGAAGATAGGAGAGAGTCCCTCTATAATATGGTTTACAACAATGCCTATCGACTTTGAATATTTCCCTATTATCATTTTCCAGCTCCACAGCTCTATGATGAAACACTTGAAGAATTTTAAAAGGCCTACTCCATCTTAACTTGAGTTTTCCGGGAAATAGTCAAAGTCTTGAGTTAAACAAAAGTACTAAATCCCCACTCTTGAATTCCTTCTTCTTAATATGGCCATCATGCCACTTCTTAACCCTTTCTTTATACAACTTGGCATTTTCATAAGCATCATACCTCAATTCTTCCAACTAGTCGAGGTGTAACAACCGTTTTTCTCCTGCCAGCTTCTAATCCATGTTCAATTTCTTGATCGCCCAATATGCTCTATGCTCTAATTCCAATGGTAAATGACATGCCTTGCCATACAAAAGCCGATATGGTGTTGTGCTTATGGGGGTCTTAAAAGCTGTTCTATAAGCCCACAGTGCATCGTCTAGTTTCATTAACCAATTTTTTCTTGAAATATTCACTGTCTCTCCAAAACCTTTTTCAGCTCTCTATTCACCACCTCCACTTGACCACTTATATGGGGATGGTACGGGGTAGCCACTCTATGATAAACATTGTATCTTCTCAGAAGGTTCTCAAACGGTTTGTTATTAAAGTGACTTCCCCCATCACTTATGATTGCTCTAGGCACCCCAAATCTACTAAAAATCTTCTTAATGAACTTCTAAACCACCTTGCTATAGTTGGTTGGAGTAGCTACCTCTTCGACCCATCTAGAAACATAATCAACTCCAACTAAGATATAGGTATTGCCTTTAGAGGGTGGGAATGGTCCGATGAAGTCCAGACCCTATACATCAATTATCTCCACCTCCATTATATTCGAAAGTGGCATTTCATCTCGTTTTAATATGTTGCCAACTCTTTGGCATCTATTACACTTGAGCATAAAATCTCAAGCATCTTTAAACAAAGTTGGTCAATAGAATCCACACTTTAAAATCTATGCCGCAGTCTTGTTAGCTCCATAATGCCTTGCATACAGTAAGCTATGACATTGAGTTAAGATCTCAGGCATTTCATGTTTAAGAACACACCTGCGAATTAAACTGTCAGCACAAATCTTATAGAGTACAAGTTCATCCCAAATATAATGAGCGCATTGAAATAAGAAATGCTTCCTTTGTTGATATGATAAATTGGATAGAAGAATACCACCTAAGAGGTAATTCACAATATCTGTAAACTAGGGAAGGAAAGGGTTAGCTACCATCATCAAAGTCTCGTCAGGAAAGCTTTCCTTAATTTCCTCTTCCTCTTCATGATGTCTGACTTCAAGCCTCGATAAGTGATCCACTACGACATTTTCTGCTCCTTCCTTATCTTTGATTTCAATATTAAACTATTAGAGGAGGAGTACCTATCGAATAAGCCTAGCCTTGGCATCCTTCTTGGTGAAAAGGTAATGCAATGCTACATGGTCTGTAAACATAATAACTTGTGAACCTAACAAATGAGAATGAAAATTTTCACAAGCAAATACTACTACAAGTAGTTCTCTTTCAGTAGTTGTATAATTCAATTGTGCTCCTATCAACGTCTTGCTTGCGTAATAGATAGCATGCAACCTCTTTTCCTTCTGCTGACCTAGCACACACCCAACTACATGGTCGCTTGCATCACACATGATCTTAAATGGAAGAGACCAATCCAGCGATGTCAAAATTGATGTTGTTATGAGTGCCTTCTTCAACCTGTGGAAAGCATTCAAACAGTGATCATCAAAAACAAAAGGCACATCTTTTACCAATAGATGAGCCAGAGGTTTTGCAATGAGGGGAAAATCTTTAATGAACTGTCAGTAGAACCCTATATGACCAGAAAAAGCTCGGACACCCTTGATGTTAGAGGGAGGTGGTAACTTTTCAATTACTTTTGTCTTAGCTCGATCTACTTCAATCCCTTTATATGAAATCTTATGGCCTAATACGATTCCCTCTTGGACCATAAAATGACATTTTTCCCAATTTAAAACTAAATGTGACTCCTCACATCTTTGGAGCACTTTATCTAAGTTCAGCAAACAATGATCGAAAGACTCTCTAAAAATAAAAAAATCATCCATAAATACCTCCATAAAGTTTTCATTCATGTTTGCAAATATGGCCATCATGCACCTTTGAAATGTAGCAGGTGCATTAAATAAACTGAAAGGCATCCTTCGATATGCAAAAGTTTCATATGGACATGTAAAAGTGGTCTTCTCTTGATCTTCCAGATATATAAATATTTGATTGTACCCTGAATATCCATCTAGAAAGTAATAAAAAGAATGATCAGCCACTCTTTCATTATTTGGCCCACAAAAGGTAAAGGGAAATGACCCTTCTTGGTGTCCAAATTTAAATTTCTATAGTCAATGCACACTTGCCACCCTGTGACAGTCCTAGTGGAAATCTTTTCCCCTTCTTCATTTTCTATCACTGCTATGCCACCCTTCTTTGGCATACACTATACTGGGCTCACCCACTCACTATCTAAAATGGGGTAAACTATTCCTACATCTATAAGTTTCACCACTTTCTTCTTTACAACCTCTTGCATATTTGGATTTAACCTTCTTTGTCATTTTCCCACAGTTCTACAACCTTCTTCCAGGTTAATTCTATCATCACCACATTGGGGCTAATCCCCCGAATATCATAAATTTGCCACCCTACAGCTCTCATCCTTTTCCTAATAGTCTCCACCATTTTCTCTTCTTGCTCATAATTTAATTCATTGGAGATAATGATAAGTAAAGTGTGGTTCTTTACTAAAAAGTATATCTCAAATGGGAAGGTAAAGGTTTAAGCTCTAAGGTGGGAGGTTTAACAGTAAAAGGTGGTGTAGGTGCTCCAGCTCTCTCTAATTGTTCTAGCTCCACTTCCTGACAAACATCCTCTTCCTTCACATTTTCATCTTTGTGTACTCCATTCACCTCATCAACTCCTTCTTTAATTTCCTTCACACACTCATCTATTACATCAATTTTCATACACACATTTCCATCCATCAGTTTCTTCAAAGATTTTGTCATATTAAACTCAACCTGCTCACCACCAATTCTTAACACAAGTTTTCCTTTATGAACATCAACTAATGCCTTACCAGTATTCATAAAAGGCCTACCCAAGATTAACGGAAAATTTTTATCATATTCAAAATCCAACACAACAAAATCAACCAGAATTATAAATTTATCCACTTTTACCAATATGTCTTCCACAACTCCAAATGGCCTTTCTATTGATTGTTCCGCAAGCTGAATCAACATGGAAGTCAGCTTGACCTCTCCTAATCCCAATTTCCTAAAAATAGACAAAGGCATCAAATTAATACTTGCATCTAAATCATATAAACATTTGGAAAATTCAAAATCGCCAACAACACATGGAATAGTAAAACTTCCTAGATCTTGCAATTTTGAAGGCATTTGACTTGAGATAATAGAACTACAATTCTCCGTTAATGTAACTGTCTAGTTATCTTCACAAGTACGTTTGTGTGTGAGTATATCCTTTAAAAACTTCACATACTTGGGCATGCACTCCAAAGCTTCCATCAATGACAAATTAATTTGTAGTTTCTTCAGTTTCTCTGAAAATTTAGAAAACTGAGTATCCACCTGATATTGCTTCACTCTTTGTGGATATGGGAGTTTGTGCTTGTACGGTGTTGGTAGTACATATGGTCTGCTCTCTCCCTTTTCTTCTTTATCTCCATACTATTTTCTTTTTCTTGGCTATCCTTTTCCACACTTGGTTCTTCCATTTGCTTGCCGCTCCAAAGTGTAAATGATTTGAGTTACTCCCTTGGAATAACCTCATTATTGTTTGGTAAGCAACCTGCATTTTAAGAAAATAAAGCATTAGTAAGTTGACATGCCTGGACTTCTAAATTATGGATTGACGAGGCATGGTTCTTCACAATTTGATTAAATTTTGGCTCCATCCTTTGTTGATTTTCATCCTAGCTTCCATACATCTTTTTATGACTCTCTGCTTGAACTGCCAGTTTGGAATTAAACATCTCTATAAACTTGTCCAACTTATTTCCAAAGCTCCAATTCGCTCTTGCTGAAATTCTGACGGTCCTTGTGATCTTTGTTGTCTACCTGCATTATTGTTACTCCAAGAAAAGTTTGAGTGGTTTTTTCAACCTGGATTATATGTATTCGAATATAGGTTATTACCTCGCTACGGCTGGCCTAAGTAGCTTACCTGTTTGGTCCCGTTAGCTCCCAATAGGAAACATTCCACTGAGCTGTGGTTGTTTTCCCCACACAGCTCTCATTGTGCTTGTACTGCCTTAACTGCTGAAGTGGATGCTCCTTACATGTTGTTTAGCTGCTTCGTCAAAGCCATGATTTGAGCCTGCAAGGCAGTAACTGAGTTAATGGGTATCATACTTTTTTGTTCCTTCTGTCCTTGTCTACCCCCCTCACTCGACTACATGCAGTTGTTGCTTGCCAACTCTTCCAATAAATCATGAGTTGTTTCCACCATCTTTCTTATCAGTGAACCTCCAATTTCTGCATCAATTATGCCTTTTGTGTTCAGATTCACTCCATTATAGAATGTTTGAAGTAGAAATTCCCTCGAGAGTTTATGATGTGAACAACTCCTTTAAAGTTCCTTAAATCTCTTCCAAGCTTCGTAGAGAGATTCTCCATCACTCTGCTAGAAATTTGTTATCTCCTTGATAATCCTTGTTGTCTTTATCAACAAAAAATACTTGGTGAGGAATGCCTGAGCGAGATGCTCCCAAGCCATGATTTGGCCTGAATTCAAAGAATTATACCATGTTTTAGCCTGATCCTTCAACGTGAATGAAAATAGTCACAGCTTCACCATATCGTCAGACATTTCGTTGAATCTGAATGTGTCACAAATCTCCAAGAAATTAGTGATATGGGCATTCGGATCCTTATTAGATAGCTCATAAAACTGCACACTGTTTTGGAGAATGTTGAGTAGCGCTGGCTTTATCTCAAAATTATTCGCTTGAAGTACCAGCCTCGCCACTCCTTGAGGGCTAAACCCTGGCCTCATGAAATCCATAAGTGGCCTTTCTGGTCCTCTTTGCTCTCCTTCTTCAGCCATATCTTGATTTAAGAAATTTAGATGCCTTGCCCTTCTTATTTCTCTTTCGTGCTTCTTAATGCCGGGAAATTTGTCCTCTATAACTTCTTTTGTTCTTCATATACTTCTTGTGTTCATACACCTGCAAATACACACGGAAAAGTATCAAAAACTCTTAAATCAAAGTAATCTAAATCAAACACAATGCTTAACAATCAATCCCCAGTAATGGCGCCAAAAACTTATTGATGGTAAAACCTATCTACTTGTTTTATGCTCAAAAATTGCAAGTAAATAGGTCGTCACTTGTAGTAAAAAGAACAGATATCGATCCCACAGGGATTGATGCCTAGACACTATTTAACTTAGACACAACTTTGTTTAAGAAACTAAATTGTCAAATGTAAATAATCTAGAAAATTAAATTAAAATTAAAAGACTAATGTAACAATTGACAATACCGCAATTGCAGAAAATCTGAATTCAATAATCTAAATACTAGCGATTACTTTTTCCTTATTTTGTCTCCCTCCTATGTTATTGATTAAATTGTGTCTCACCCTAGATTTTCAAATGTACTAATTACCCTCTCTCAAGGTGTAACTATTTGTCCCTAATTAAATTAATAGGAATCGATTAAATGATCTCTCAACCTATCCAATGACTCTACCGATTCAACTAGTTATTAAACTATCCTATGGTGATCAATTGACTAATTGAGATCCCTTTCTAATTATTCAATTAACATAATGATTGCTAGTCTATAAGTCACCAACTCTCGTTGTACAATCCTACATAAATTTCATCTCACTCACTCTCCCGATTTATTGTAAGACAACAATTTAAAACAACAATCATCAAAGACACTTCATTCAATTCAATAAAATAGGAGTTTTGACACAGTAATTCAAAAGTAATCCTTAAAATGAAATCAGCCTAGCATGGTCTCCATAACATCATCAACAATTAAATAAACCATTTTTAGAAAGAATTGAGAAGATTAAAATGAAAGAAATTAGAACAGAAAGACTCCTTATCTTCTTTGCCAAAATCTAGAATTTTGGTGTTGATGTGCTATTTTGCCCAATCTTGATGATGATCCTTGTCTTTAATCCCTTCTTAATAGTCCGAACAAGTGTTCTCCACTCAAGAATGGTATTTCTACAGGTGGGTGTCATCTCTCTTGAAGATGGAGGCTTAATGATGTTTTTATAGTCCAAAAGGTTTAATGAAGCCTCGCAGGTTGCCTCGGATTACAATTCCCAAGTTCCTAGGAAACTGCATAATTCCCATGAGCGTGGGAATCGCACATAGATACACTCCTCATTTCTGCTGTGATTTCCCTCGTCTATGGGAGTTTGCATGATTCCCATGAACATGGGAATTTGTCCCAGATGAACTCTTCTTGTCTTCTCTTCTTTGATCTTTTTTTCAACCTCCAAGTTGTTCCCTCTTCTTTCCTACACAAAAATAGTCAATTCTTACCCTCAATTAGCATCAAACCCACAAGAACAACAATGGAAATCAAACGTAATGAAAACATACAAAATGAATCCTAAACTAGAACAATAAATAACAATTATGCAAGAAAACACATGCCAATTACCTATAAAAACATATCCTAATACACACCTATCAGTCACCCAAATAACCGTGTAAGTAATTGTGCATATCCTAGAAACCCTAATTTTTACTATAAAAAGATATTATTGAAGGCTAAATTGGGGGAAGAGTTTTGCATCGTAGTATAGAGGATGAAAAAAATAAGAAGATTATGTTATAAGATTTGATAGAAAGTATCTTTCAATCCAAATTTCAAGAAGATTTCATTAAAGACAAAAGGGAGATATAGAATATAAATTCTTTTATTTCTATTTGTTCTTCTAAATAATTGTTATTGGATTTGTTTTCTATGTTTAGGAACTAAATTGTTTAGTGCTTAGATGTGATGAAACCTATTTTGTGATGATAATATGACATAATCTTTTATTTAATGCAATTTTATTAAGTGATTTATTGCGATTCAATTATACGTTATATTTTTTAATCAATATTTGGAATATTAGTCCAATATTTGATTTCATATGATTGAGATTGAGAAATCCTTTTGTGTGAATAGATCTATCATACTTGGAAGGAGTTGCATGCAAACCTAGAGATAAATCGACATAAATCGTTTTAATTAGGGTCAAACCTAATAGTGAAATTCATAAATCAATAATACAATCTTAGGGGTTTTAACTAGAAAGAGATTATAGTTAATCGACTGAGGGTTAATTATTAATAGTCTTGCGAAAGATATTAGCATAAGATAGGAATTTTCACAATCTAATAATCAATAGTTTAATAACAAGATAAAAGGTTAGTGTTTAAGATATCTTAGGTGGATTTATCACCTAGGAACTACTTATTTAATATTGACTATTCATAGTATTTTCTTTATCTTAGTTCATTATTATGTCAAATTTAGTTGAGTTTGTTTTCTTTAATTTTTAAGTAAATTCATAACCTGATTCGACAATTAGATACTAGAAAAAAGGTTAATACTAGTACTTACAATCCTTGTTGGATCAACCTACACTTGCCAGTGTTAGCTACGGTGACACCTTGCATTTAAGGTTAAAACTTATAAATCTTTATAAGTAAAATAATTCAATCAAGTTTTTGACATTATTTTCAGGGACTATAATATTAGGAAAGCCAACTTTTATTAATCTAGCGATTATTATTTTATTTTATTTTATTTTATTTTATTCTAGTTTATCTATTTATTTTATTGAATCTTTAGTTTTCTTGTCTTTCACAGATCTTGAGGTCTATTTATGAGTTGAAGTAATCCATCGAGCTTAATAAACGAAGATCTAAAGAACAGTTTGTAAAAATCTTACAGAATACGACTTAGAGAGTTCAAGTTAGATCGGTAAATAGAGGACTTGGAAGGTCATATTGATACTAAAGAACCAAGAACCATGGCAAACCAACCAAGAATGATGTTTGATTACGCTAAACTAAACTTGATAAGAACAGATACTAACATTATCTGACCAACTATTTATGCTAGTAATTTCAAAATTAATCCAAGTATCATTCAAATGGTGTAACAATCTATTCAATTTGATGGGCTACGAGATGAAGATCCTAACATATATATCTCAAAATTTCTAGAGATTTATGATGCTTTCAAAAGTAATAGTGCTAATGACGATGTAATTAGATTGAGACTATTCCCGTTTTCATTGAGGGGCAAGGTAAAGCAATGCTTGAACTCTCTACCTTGATCATCGATTACTATGTGGGACCAAGTAGTAGAGAAGTTTATTCTCAAGTACTTTCCACCAGAAAAGAATGCCAAGATGAGGAATGATATCTCCTCCTATTCCCAGGGTAATTTAGAGGTATTATATGACATATGGGAGAGGTTCAAGGATATGTTGGTGAAATGCCCACATTATGGTCTATCACTATAAAAGCAAATGCAGACCTTCTACAATGGGCTAAATCAGATCACAAGGTAGATGACAAATTGATATGTGCAATTGTATAATTATTCCATAACACTTAGTGATTAATGACATGAAATTGCTTAAGTTACTCACTTTGACTCATATGTGGTTTTACGCACAATTTGGAAGCAAAGGAGTTAAACTGAGTCAAAAGCATTATAATTGGGGCGTTTTGGTTTCATGAAGTAAGAAGAAGAAAATTAGAGCAAGAATAATACAAGAAAATGACAAGAAAATGAAGAAAATGGTAAAGAAGCTTATGGCCATGCATGATTTGTCATGGCCGTGAGACACATCTCATGGCCTTGACAAAAGGAGTCATGGGCATGACACATTTATCAAGCCTATGACTCATTTCATGCCCATGCATATAAGGATCATGGTTATGAGCCTTAACTAGGGTGGTTCACCGGTGTGACACTATCATGCACGCTTGTGAGACACTTACAACTCCCTAAACCCTACTTTGTAATATAAAAGCAGTATTTATATGACGATTGAAGGGGTATGAAATTTTTGGAGTAGCTGAAGCTTTGAGAGCGTTCATGAAATCATGAAGAGGGCAGGAAGCTCTCCACCGTAAGAAGACCCATAGAGGGTAGCTTCCCAATGTTGGTTCAATGGGGATATCAGCACTGATGACCCAATTAAGCACTCTTTCTTTATATTTTTTGTTTCTTTCTCGCTTATGGATTGATTGTGTTATCATAAGTCTATTATTTGGGTCTTCCATAAGAATGTTTGAATGCTCTATTTGATTGTTTTTATGTATGAACCTATTGCTAGAATCGAATACAATACGTAATCGTTGTTTTTCTGATTCATTTGTGGCGACTAATGGTCTATAATCATTACGGATAACATACCCTAGGGTAAATAATCCAAGCTTATGTGATTATTACTTAGATTGGTTTGTTTTGCTCACTCATAAGATAGCTGTCTGATTAAACTTAGCAAGCATCTCTCAGGTTAGCTAATAGCTAGGGTTAATTAACCAGCTCTTTTTAGTTAACTATGACCTATGGAAAAACTAGGATTAAAAGAGCTTGTTGTTAATCTATGACTAATAGTTCAAGGAGAGGTAAAAGAACAACAAATCCATGAAATATGCTTAATTAGGGTTTAGGCTAAAATTAAACCAAAGAACCAGGTCCTTCACAAATTCACCACTTTCATCACTTTTAATGTTTCTTTAATTTGTTTTCATTAAGTTAGTTTTATTTTGTTTTGTTACCAAACCAAAAACCCCTAAAACATATACATCATTTATTTTCATTTCATTAACTTTACACACACTCTCTGTAGGATCAACCTAGACTCACCACTACTATAGTAGTAGTAGTCTAGTTTATTTTCACTAGTGTTACGATGCGTTGTCAATTTTGGAGTCATTGCTAAGGAGTGCGGTGTTAGTTTTTGTTTGTGATTTTCAATGGTGTTTTGTATACATTTGTTCATAATTGATTTCTTTTCAATTATTTCTTCATTATTTCATTTTCTATTTTGTGTTTGTGATTTTAAAAAAAACATGGATTGAAGTAATTTTTTCTTTAACTCTTACTCTTAATCCTATAACCAAGGTTGGACTGATCGACCTAACTTTAGTTATGGATGAGATATCAACAAATTTACTTCCATGATAGCTTGCAGGATGCACAACAATTCTTGCATAGACCAGAAGCTTCTTATCACAACTCAGGCACATCTCTGGAAGATTTGCTTAATATTATGACTGCTAACAATATTCAACGTTAACAAAGTGTACAGGAGTTCCAGCAGGAAGTAAGGCAATTTCCATAAGACATAAAGTCCAGCGTCCCATATTTGGAAAACCAACAAAACTTAGGTACTTCTTTGGAGGAATTAGTTAATGTTTTGCGTTACAAAAGGAAGAGATGTTAAAATCCAACAAGAAACAAGTTCTAGGATCCACAACTTAACAAGCCAAATGGATAAGTTAACAGAAGTTTTCGACTGCCTAGTATCACAAGGCAAAGAAACACAACTATGTCAACCTGAGGTGTACTCAAGGGATGTTAGTGCAGAGGCCTTACATAATGAAGAGGAGCTTAAGAATCTTGAGTGTAACACTAAAGGAATTGCTTGTGACAAATAAGAAGTCAAGGAGAAGCTCAGAAAAAAAAGGGTATATCTTTTAGCTTGGAGGTAAATATTGAGTTCCATTTTGTGGTTGATAATGACTCTTTACTTTTACCTAGCGGGTTAGAGGAACTAAACGAGGAAGAAAAGGGTGAAGAGACATTTGAGATCTTTCTAGAGTATATGGACCAGTAGAGATTAAGAGTCTGAGGATAGGGAAGACACTGAATGGGAATGATTATCAACCAAGGCCCTATCCAGAAGACCTCACGTGGAGGAACCGCATGTGCCACCAGAAGATCATAATTTTGCCAAGTGAGGAGAAGTATAAAGTTGAGTCAACGATACTAAACAAAGTCACTTCTTAGGAGGTAGTCCAAAGGAAGTAAAAAATTTTCTTTAAATTTTTGCATTTAGTTTTTATATGCATGTTTGTTTTTAGTTTGTTTGCTTTTGATTATTTTAAGTTTTCAATCAAAATAAGAGAAAAAATAATAAAACATTTTCTCATTTTTTGTTGCTTATTGGATTATATAGTTAAAAGTGGAGAATGAATTGACTGGAGGATTTCATGGCAACTTGAGCATGTATTTTTACTTTTGTGATTGGTCAATGTGCATTATCTTTAAAAGAGTAGTGAATAGTGGTAGACAAAATCGGTGAGATTTTGATCCTTATTAGACAGACATGTCCATATCAGTATCATTGTCTTTTGATAATGTGTGACCTTTATGACATGTACATCCTGATTTTGTCTTGAATTTCTATTCGAGACCACACTTTTATCACATGCATTAACATGGAAATGATTAGACATTCTTTGCTTTTTCGAATTACATTAGCCAAATAGCCTACCTTATTGACATGATTTCTCCCTTTTTAAGCCCTATTGAGCTTTATTTGCCTTTTCTTTCTATATTAACCATATCACATGCTCTAAACCTAACCAAATGTCCTTTCCAAGCCTTAAAGATAGTGGAACATTTATGATTGTTGAGTTTGTGGATATACAAAAGTATAAATGTGGGGGTGTACATATGCATGTGTTGGTTATAATGTTTGGGATGTTATTTTATGTCATATCATTGAAATTCCCTTGTTGATGTAGTTTATTTTAATTTTCATAAGAGAAAAAGAAACAAAAGAAGAAAAAAGCAAAAGAAAAGAGAAAAAAGAAAAGAAAAAATATGTTTAAATAAACATATCAAGGAGGAAGTGCATATGTGTTGAAAAGTTGTTTATGATTAATGCATCCTCCTAAAGTTGTAATGAATGGGGTATTTGAGTATGTTGAATATGAGGTAGATGCTGGCTTGGAAAGTTCACTCTATGTAGTTACCATATATTGTCATCAATTGTATGAGTGATCCCTTCAGATTGGTATAGGCTTTATGTAGTTTGTGTTTGAGAGTTTGAATTTGAGTTGCAAAACATCGTTTTTGCAATCATTATTGTTTATGTACACAATTGTGAGGGAATGTTGGTATTTGCACTTGATGTCACATTGAGTATTGCTTTGCTTCACGAGCTTTAATGGTTTTCATGCTACTTAACCTAAATACATCTCACCTTACCTTTACCCACATTATAACCTTTAAAAGTCCTTTAATCCGTGAAACACGTCTATGCATATGAGGATCACGTGGCTCATGGGTATGACACTATTATGCACGCCCGTGAGACACTTACAGCTCATCAAACCCTACTTTGTAATATATAAGCATCGTTCATGTAACAGCCGAAGGGATATGAAAGTTTGATAGTTGTGCATTAGTGTGTATTTTTCTAAGTATTTTGCATGTGTTTCTTGTATAATAAGTTATTATTATTGTGTTTTAGGACTTATTTTGTATGTTTTTGTTTAGTTTGATTTTCATGGTTGTTCTTTTATGTTTGATGTTGATTTAGAGTAAGAATTGATCATTTTGATGTAGGAATGGAGGGTGGCCAGCTTTATGATTGAGCTAGGGACCAAGAGAAGAGAAGAGAAGTGGAGGAGTTATAAGATAAGAACCCACGATCGTGAAATTCATGCTAATTCCCACGATCGTGGGATCCCTAACCTGAAGAGAAACGCAGGTTTCACTTATTTTTAGGTTTTTGTGACTATATAAGGGCAAAAACCCTTAGGTATGAAGAGGATGTCGTGAGAACTTGCCTGCTTTAGCAAAAAACATATTTAGAGCCTAAAGAGAGGTAGAAAATTAAGATTTTCATTCCAAATTACACAAAGAGCACACCAACTCCAGATTTTCCAGATTTGGGCAAAGAAGAGGAGGAGCTTGCTTCATCTAGTTCTTATTTCATTTTTCTTTTTTAACATCTTTATTATGGATTTTTGGGTTATTGGGGATGTTAATGACATTATGAGTGGTTGAGTTATTTGTAGAGATTACTTTTGAACTACTTATTGAACTCATACTTTGTTGATTTGAATGAATGATGCTTTTGATGAATGTTGAGTTTATACCTTGGAATTTATTGAAAATTTTAGTTGGGAAAATTGTGTAGAGTTGTACAATGAGAATTGGCACTCTATAGGCCTACATACATCAAGTTAATTGATTAGTTAGAGAGATCTTGGCTAATTAGTCGATTACCCATAGGATAACTTCATAACTAGTTAAATTGGTGGACTGATTATGTAGATTGAGAGATTCCTTAATCATTTCCATTTAATCTGGCTAGGGACAATTAATTACACCTTGAGAGAGGGTAGTTAATACATTAGGACATCTTAGGTGATTCATAATTCAATTAACAAAGTAGGAGGGAGGTAAGATAGGGAAAAAAGTGATCTCTAATTGTTAAATCTTGAATTCCAAGTTTCTGCACTTTTGCTTTATATTTATTCATTGTTAGTTGTTTGATTTAGTTTAATTTTTTAGTTTATATTTATTAAAATTGGTTCTCAAAAAAGCAACCTAAATTAAATAGCATCTAAACACAATCTCTAAGGGATCGATATCTGTTCTTTACTATAAGTTACACCTCATATACTTGCAGTTTTGAGCCTAAACTAGTGAATTGGTTTTGAAATCAACAAATTTTTGGCATCATTGTCAGGGATTGTTTGTTTAGTATATTGTTTAGTTTGGGTAACTTTGATTTGAGATTGTTTGACACTTTTCCCTATGTCTTTGCAAGTGTATGAACACAAGGAGCACAAGAAAATATGAGGAAGCTTTTGAACAAATTTTCTGATATTACAAGACAAAAGAGGAGGTTAAGGAGAGCAAAGCATCAAGAAAATCTTTAAACAAATATGGCTAAAGAAGGAGAACAAGGAGAGGTCAAGAGACCTGGATTTAGTCCACAAGGAGTTATAAGGCCTGCAGACACAGCAAATAATTTTGAAATCAAGCTGGCACTTTTGAACATAATCCAGAACAGTGTTCAATTCTATAGTTTACCAACTGAAGATCCCAATGCCCACCTAGCAATATTTTTAGAGATATGTAACACTTTTAGATTCCAATGGATGTCTGATGATGCTGTGAGGCTCAGATTATTTCCATTCACTTTGAGAGATCGAGCCAAGGTATGGTATAACTCACTTAGTGCATCTCAGATTACTATATGGGAGCAAGTAGCCCAAGCCTTCCTTGCTAAGTACTTCAGTTTGACAAAGACTACGCAGATCATCAAGGAAATTACAAACTTTCAGCAACATGATAGGGAGTCATTATATGAAGTTTTGGAGAGGTTTAAAGAGAGGCAAAGAAGTTGCCCACACCACAACCTTCCAAAGGAGTTCTTACTACAGACATTCTATAATGCTGTGAATCAGACTATAAGAGGGACAATAGATGTAGTTGCTGGAGGGTCGTTGATGAGGAAAACCATTGAGGCGGCTCATGATCTTTTAGAGGAGTTGGCAAGTAATAATTGCATGTGGTTGAACGAAAGGAGTAGGCAAGGCACAAAGGAACAAAAAGGCATGATTCCAATTGATCCTGTCATAGCCTCGTAAGCTCATATTACCACCCTCACTAAGCAATTGAACAATATACAAGGAGCTTCTTCATCCACAGCTAAAGCTATGCATGTCCACTATGAGTTATATGGGCAGGACAATCATTGCACAACAGAATGCTTCTTGTTAAGAGTTAGTAGAATAGAACAGGTAAATTACTTAGGCCAACCACATCAAGGTAACAATCCATACTCTAACACTTATAATCCGGGGTAGAAAAACCACCCAAATTTTTCTTAGAGTACTAACAATGCAGGTGGTCAAGCAAAACTACAAAGACCGCCCAAATTTGATCAAGACCATCTTAGATCTTTGGAGAGCAAAATGGAAAAGTTAATGGATGTATTAGGGTCCAAAGAGGAAGGTCAAAGAAGGCAGGAAGAGAATCAGTGACGGATGTTTGCAAGCTAGGACATCAAATTTGACCAAATCTTGAAGAACCATGCTTCCTCCATCCACAACTTGGATGTTTAGGTAGGTCAACATGCTACTGCTATGTTTTTTAGAAATGTAGGTAGCCTACCAAGCAACACTGAAGCCAACCCAAAGGAACAACTCAATGCAATCACACTTCAGAGTGGCAAGCAACTTGAGGATCCAAGTGTGCAAAAGGAGAGTCAAACAAAGGAGAAAGGCAAGGAGATGGACTAGCTATTTTAAAAAGACCAAAAGAGGATCATAACAAAGTGACATGTGGCAAGTGACAAGTGTCATTGCTGCACCACTTGTCTTAACCCACGATGTTATTCTAAAAGATCATATCTTCTTTCATTTTGTTTTAGCCAAATGCTTTCTTTTCTTCTCTTCTTCTTCATGTTTTCTTCCTTCTTCATCTCTATATCATGACACTCTCTTCTCCAAGCATCAAAGTAGAACCTTGCTTTCTTCCATCACTAGCTACTTCAAAGATCTTGCTATCTTTTCTTCTTAATAAAAACCCACCTATTCTACCTTGCCAAGATGATAATTGTGTGAAGATGGAAAACTAAAGTTAAGTGTAGTTTGAAGACTTTGAAGCTAAACAAATAAGTATAAAGCATTATCCTTCTTGATTTAATGAATGAAGCATGTATAAAGATAGTTAGGGGTTAAATGATCATGAAATGAGGGTATATATATGATGAAATGTAAATGAGAAAACTTGGATATGTAAATGTCTTGTTTTTACATATATAATGAGTAATGATTCATAAATTGATGTAGTGGTGCTTTTGGGTTATATGATTATGAGAATGATGTATAAAGAAGTGCAGAAATTTGATTAGTGAATAGATGTTTTGATGCTCTGTTTTCCTTATATTAACGTGGATTATTTTGGGTGTTATAGAGATAAGTTAAAATGAGTTTGAAGCTAATAAAAAAGAGTACTATGGTGTCTTGAAATGGAAAGAATTAGTGTGATAAGTCAGAGATGAAATGAAGGTGATAAAGAGAGTTAAACATGTGTAGAAATTTATTATGAATGTGTATAATTAGTAATGTTATGTTTTTGGATTGATGATCAAATATAGATTATGATTTGGTTGTAGATGGTATTGAATTGGAATAGAGGCGAGAATGAAGAGGAATTGAAATAGGAATGATAAGATATGCATAAGATGTGTTAGATATAACTTGTAGGAGTTGGAAATCTAGAAAATGGCTACTAGATGTCTGTTAGGTGTACTTTAGGTCCACTGGGCAGACATTCTCTAGAATTCCAGCATTCTAACCCTGTTCATGTCCGTTTGGAGGGACATAAGTCCACTGGGCGGATATTCTCTGGACACCTACATAAATGCATGATTTTGACCATTTAGATGGTAAAATCTCTCTTTAGGGTCTTGATGGTAGTTGTAGAACTTGAAGTCCTCTTCGAAAGTGTACTTGAATGACTTTAATCTGATGTCCACAACGAAACTTATGTCCTATGTCCTAAAATCATATATATAAATTGTGGATTTATCATTGCTTTCCTATGATACATTTAGGCTAGAATGGAGCTTGAAATGTACTTAGTTTGATGTGGAAATAAGAGATAAAAATGAGTGATATGTTTAGGGTGACGATTG
>JANQAP020223929.1:0-19339 GCA_026874005.2 Erythroxylum coriaceum | reverse complement strand
TTCCAATTTTAACTAACACCATATATTTTCTAATTTAATCTCAATTTCTCCTTTTTAATCCATCAATCTAAAAAAAATTTTCTACCCCCAAAGACATTATAATTAATACCTAACCACAACAATTAAATCAAATTGAACCTCAACATAAACTAAACACATGCTTACTAGTAAGAAAGGGATCGGGGTCCAACAGTGGCTGATCCTATGACTAAGCCATTGCCACCATTTCATTTTACTAAACATGTAAAGGTAATGAATCTTCGTAGATTATGAAATGTTTGTATAATTTCCCCTTCTTATGTCACACATGTAAGATGTTTGATAAATGAAAATTTGTTTGCAATTATTAGTGCATTTCACTTTGAAACCACAATGAAAAATGTACGTGTCAATCGTGGGCTCAGGTTGGTTTTGTCACACCAGCCATCCGCCCTTGTGTCTTTGCGTCAGATCAAGGATGAGACTGCTAAAGTCTTAAATGTATGTTATCTCTTAAAAGGGATATGTGACTTGTGTGTCATACATTTAAGTGGGAGTCATGAACCAACACATGACAACTTTAATCTTATGGTTGTCATGATTATGCATCCATCAAGATAAGGTGATCAAGGTCATTAAGTTTGTATGTCCACTTATACATACTATACTATGATTTCATTCTCAAGAGTGAGAATAAGGAGTATTTCATGGTTGTTTGACACGTCGTCCTATTATTGAGAATAATAGGAGTTACACATCTAAAATGTTTTATGAGGGAGAATTGACATACCCCTCCAAGTGGGAGTGGAGTAGTAAAACATTTAAGGATATGTTTAGGGAACATCAAAGGGATGTGTTCCAAATGTTCCATAGTTAACCATGAAATCAACCAACTAAAAAAAATAAGCAAGTTTTTCTCTTGTCTTGCTTATATGTGAGATTCTTCATTCCCCCTTAGT
Organism: Erythroxylum coriaceum; assembly: GCA_026874005.2. Classification (NCBI taxonomy): domain Eukaryota; kingdom Viridiplantae; phylum Streptophyta; class Magnoliopsida; order Malpighiales; family Erythroxylaceae; genus Erythroxylum; species Erythroxylum coriaceum. Next base: position 18,401 of record JANQAP020223929.1, on the reverse strand, counting down.
GACTATAACTTGCTATTAGGAAATTGAGGACTATTATGGTCTTCTTAATTGGTTGTCGAAGGTCTGGGGAGAAATGGAACTGGAATATCCTCCTTTTAGATGATCATGTTTTCTTAAATTTTCTAGTAGTTCGAATCGAAAGGAAAGGCATGAATGCATAAGTTGCCTTCATAAGTACAATTGCATGAGTTGCATAACTATGATAACATATGTTGCACACTATAAATGATACACAATCACATTACTTAATCTTGTAGCCAAATATTGTTTTGTACAATATGAAAGATTGAGTGTGATGTGAGAAAGAAACCAAGTGCACTTGAGGTTTTTAATACATTCATGAGTTTTATGAGTTAAAACTCACAAATGACACTGAATGTGATTAAACATGTGTATCAAAATGTCTTGGGGTTTGAGAGGCATAACTTTATTTGTTCAAGTAAGTTTGATTTGTTCAAATGTGAGGAGAGTGACAATCTTTCGTTGTTGGTCTAACAACCACAATGTAAAGAGATTTTGTTTACATGTATAAGTTCGCACCCACAACTCAATATTATGTGCTTCAACTATTATTTGTTTTTAGCTTTGTATGTTTACTTGATGAGTATGTTCTGTTTGAGTGGGAGCATATTTTTTTAAATATAACTTTCTACGAGTGGGAGTTTGTTGGAATTTTATAGCTTAAGTGCTCCAATTCCATTTGACACACCAAGATATATTTGAAAGTCCTTAGGTTTCATGTAAGGAGCTAACCCTCAGCTCAAGGGAGCTCAATGAAGTTCTTGTAAGCTACAAGTGGCTTGACATGACTTTCCCTTAGCTCAAGTGTCTAAAGCTAGCTTAAGGTGAGCTCGTGAGAGCTCATTAAAACTAGTTAATAGCTCAAAAGCTGGGGATAAGCTCAATTAGACTCAATTAAGATTACCACAGCTCATCTTTGGTTCTTAGGAATTAAAGCTAGCTATAAATATGTTCACACTAGTTAAGCTAGAAAAGCTAATTAAGGAGCATGAGTTGGAGTTGAAACCCAAAGGTTAATGGGCGAAATTGTTGGTGCTAGATAAAAGAATCTAGCATGCTTTAGTTTACAATGGACACAAAGGTGTACCATGAGCTGTAGCACACCATAATGCATCTTCCCATGTATGCACTTAGAGTGCAAGTTCATTGTCTCCACATGGATACATGAATTCGACCAAGAAAGGATGAATTCGACCAAGAGGTTGAATTCGACCAATGAGGAAGATTCATCATGTACCTTGCCTTAGAATGAACATACATGACACCTTTTCACTAAGGTATGTGTACTTTGGATGAAAGGATGTGTTGTTTCGACCAATGATTGTGACCATTCAGCCAAAAAGGGGTTCATATATAAGAATGAATGGTCATGATGTACCATTATGACTTTAAGTTAAGATACATAACTCTTTTTCAAAGGAAGTGTCCCTTGGCCAAGAGTCATGATGTTTCGCCAAAAGACATAACTCTTGGAAGAGTCATGAGTCATGATGTTTTGCTAAGAGACATAACTCTTGGAAGAGTCATGACTCTTTAAAGACACCTTTTGGTGGCCTATAAAAGGGAATTTCGTAGATCCTTTAAGAGAGTTTTTTTCTTCTTTGGCTGAATACTACACTCTTCTCCCCATCTTTAAGCCAAAAACTCTCCCTTCTTTCAAGTCTTCACGCGTTGAAGAACTCTCCCATAAAATAGTTGTTAAGCTTATTAAGAGCATTGTGGATGAACCATAAGGATTGCTACTTTCACAAGTTAGCAACTCTTCCGACCTTAGTGCATTTGACGAGATCGGTCTATTCCATCCATTCCAACCACAACGAGTTGGAGAAGAAGGAGAAGCTATAGTGTATCTCTACAAGGGAGGCAAAACATCAAGCATACTAGGAGTTATTCTGCTTCGTTTCAAGTTAGTATATCATCCTACCCTTGTTAGTGACATGCATAGGATGTTGTATGCTTATGAAATCATGAGATTTCTTGTTTGAGTTATGATCTAAAATCAACAAAGTTATATGCTAACTTAAACAAATGTACTTTTTGCACTAATGAACCTAATTTTCTTTATTATGTTGTGAATGATAAAGGAATACATGTTGATCAAGAGAAAGTAAAAGTAATTAGGGAATGGTCGAAACCTACTTGTGTTAGTCACGTAAGAAGTTTTCATGGTCTTGCTAGCTTTTATAGAAGATTCATTAAGGATTTCTCTATAATTACTGCATCATTAATTGAATTCATAAAAAAGGATGTGGGATCTAAATGGGGTAAGGAACAAGATGATGGTTTTAACTTGCTTAAAGAAGAATTTAGTTCAACACCTTTGCTTGTTTTTCCTAACTTTGCTAAAATTTTTTAGATTGAGTGTGATCTAAGTGGAATAGGTATTGTTATAGTCTTAATGCAAGACGGCAGAGCAATTGCATCCTTTATTGAGAAGTTAAATGGAGCAAGTCATAACTACCCAACATATGATAAGGAGTTTTATGCCATGGAAAAACTGTTAGAGACATGACAGCATGGTACAAGAAAGTTATTAGACACAATGATCATGAGTCCTTTAAATATCTGAAAGGACAAGGGAAGCTATATCATAGGCATGCAAAATGGGTGGAGTTTATTGAATCCTTTCCATACATCATCAAGTACAAACAAGGTAAGGAAAATGTGGTTGCCGATGTTCTTTATAGAAGCTATGCTCTAATTTCTAAGCTTGATGCAAAATTATTAGGTTTTGAGTAAATCAAAGATTTGGATGATTTTGACCTTGATTTTCCTAATGTTTATGGTGCATGTGAGGTTTTGGCAAGTTCTTTAGGCATGATGGTTTTCTTTTCAAAGAAATCAAGTTGTGTGTTCCTCAATGCTCAATAAGAGAATTGCTTTTGAGAGAGACACATAGTGGCGATTCAATGGGACATTTTGGAATTAAAAAGACTTTGGATGTGTTAAGTGATAATTTCTTCTAAAAAAAAAGAAAAGAGATGTTGAGCGAATATATGAGAAATGCATCACATGTAAACAAGCTAAATTTAAAGTAATGCCTCATAGTCTATATACTCCTAATGAGCCTTGGATTGATATATTAATGGACTTTGTTTTGGGTTTACCTAGGACAAAAAGGGGAAGAGATTCTAATTTTGTTGTTCTTGATAGGTTTCACAATTGTGCATTTCATTCCTTGCCATAAAACAAATGATACCATATATGTTGTGGGGTTTGTTCTTCCAGGAAATTGTGAGATGTAAAGTTTCTTAGACAATTTTGGAAAACACTTTAGAGCAAGTTAGGTATAAGGCTATTGTATTCAACAACTTGTTTTCCACAAACAGATGGACAAACAGAAGTGGTAAATAGGACTCTCTCCACACTTTTGAGTGTCATATTTCAAAGAAACTTGAAGAATTGGGACGAGTGTTTGCCACACGTGGAATTTAATTACAACTAAAGTATACATGCTGCATCTATCCATTCTCCATTTAAGGCTATGTACGGGCAATCCATTAATTCATATGGATTTACTGCTTTTATCGATTGATAAATCCAATTTGGATGGAAAAAAGGCTGAGATTGTCAAAGCCTTGCATGAAAAGGCGTGTGCATAAATATAAAAGAGAACTCTTTAATATGAAAGAAATACAAAAAAATTTGTAAGAAGTTTGTATTTGAACTAGGTGATTGGGTTTGCATACACTTGAGGAAAGAGAGATTTCCTTGCTAAAGGAAGTCAAAATTGATGCCAAAAAGGGATGGTCAATTTCAAGTCCTTCAAAAAATCAATGACAATGCATACAAATTGGATTACCAAGTGACTACAGCAATGTAAGCGCCACTTTCAATGTTTCTAATTTAACTTCATTTGTATTGAAGGTTATGATTTGAGGGTGAATCCTTTTGAAGAAAAGGCGAATGATATGAATCAACAAGGGATGATTTGGCCAAGATTGAACGTAACATCAAGAAGTAAGATCCTTTAACCATTCATAGAGGGCCAATGGCAAAAGCTAAAGCTAAAAGGATGAAAGAAGCATTAACTTGCTCACTTGAAGAAATTTGTAAGGAACAAGCTCACCTAAATTATGTCAAAGGTCTATGGATTCAAGAAGAGCTTAAAATTATTAACATGATTCAAAAAGCGTTCAAATCATGAAGATAATGATCCAACCCACATTGTTTGAATCAATACAACCTGTTGAAGAATAAAACACTAATCAGCTGTATTTATGTTTGTTTGGATCTTGGACTATTATTTTTTGTTATTTTAAATTTTAGTAAGTTGGGAATATTTTATTTGTTGTTGAATTCAACATGCTAGAATTAGGTTTTTAATTTTGTTAAGTTTTAGTTTTATTGTCTCTTAATTAGAATGAGTTACAAGGCATAACTATTTAAAACTAATATTCATGGCTTGTCAAGTTTTAGGGTTGTCATTAGATAGACAGTTACAAATTGGGCTGTCATTAAATGGGCAGTTACATTTTTAAATTAAATCAGAATTGAATGACGTGTCTTAGCCATTATTCTATATAAACAAGGTTGATTCTCTTTGCAAGGAAAAAATGGAATATAAAACATCTTGGTTTGTTTTTGTGAGAGTTTTGTTTAAAGTTCTTGCATCAACTTTGGAGCTTAGTAAACTAATTTAGTTTATAACGATCAACTATTAAAATCTTTATTTTCTTTTAACTTATCAAACTTATTAAGTTTGTGGCATTTTGGAGGATTAAAAGTGTTGTTCTAATTATTTTATCATCATTCCTTGATAGAGTAATTGTTATAGTTTGTTTCTTACTTTCAAACTTAAATGATCAAGTTTTTCATCGATTGTGGAGGGTTTTAATTTGCATTCCATATGTATCTTAGTTCTTTACCTATTGGGTGTATGGTTGCTAAATTGATGATTTCCATCAGAGACTTCCTTTGAAGTTCCTTTTGGATGTTCTATAGAAGTCATCCTTTTAAGTTTCCATGTTTTGAAAGCATCTTATATTCCTTTCCTTCCACAACCTATACATACATGATTCTATGCCTATGATGTATATCAGGATGTTTTGTTTGGATATTCTCCAATCTCATTATACGTAGATGAATTCTATAGATGCTAAGTTGAAACTCTATAAGTGAAACAATTCCAATACTTTTTCCTAGATACTTAAGGAATAACTACAACTAAAAAAGAGATATTCATGACTTTTTAGGTGCAACTTGCATAAAGGCAATAACTTCGATAAACTAAAGTAACTTAAATTATCCACTATTGGCAATCTTCCCAATATTGCTAGCCATATTATGAAGGAGACTTAAGGGATTAAGAACATATTCTAGATCATCCAGCTATTAAAGAATAGTGATGCTTTTTCTTCGTTACCTATCATATAGTTGATGTAGCTAGCAAGAATCCCTAGAATCTTATTAACTAAGACATAAAACAAGAATGTGAAGGCCTTAATTTGATTTCCTAAATGATTCTCCCTCTTAAAAATGTAAGTATGGATCCACCTTGTCTATAAGGACTCTTTGCTCTACCCCAACCTCCATAGTCTTTTCCCATTAATTCCTTATTATGCATAGGAGTTATCCCCAATCCAACTTCCTAAACTGGTTTGGTTACTTCATTTCAACTTATATGGGAATTTCCATTATTTTTGCCTCTCTAAAGGAACTCCCTCATTAATCTTTTTAGGCATTTGATTAGATTCTTTGAAAAACAAGCCATATGTGTAAAGTGTTGAGTACATACTTTGTTAATTGCAATATGCCTCATAATACAAATCTATTTTATGCTATGACCCTAGTCTTCTTTAGACCTTCTCCACTAAAGGAAGGCACTCTCTAAAGTTAATCCTCTTTTTAGCCAAAGGGAGACAAAGGAGGAGTAATTGACTTATGGTTCATCTTTAGACCTAATAGCTCTTTAAAATGGTGAAGATTTGCATTAATAGCCTTACTGAACCTAAGCTTTTGTAAACAACATTAGATCATCTGTAAAAAATAGATTTACTAGGTCAATCCTCTTGCATTTGCTATTGAATTTGAAACCCAGTTCTAAGGTTAATTTGTGCTTCATTATAAAGCTTCCATGTTGAGTATGAAAATATAGGTGAAAATAGGGTGCCCCACTTTAACCTTTTGCCTTCTTTGGAGATCTTTGAAGGTTCTCCATTAATCAACACACTAAAGGTTGTCTTAATGCATTGCATCAACCAATTTCTTAAACTTTTAGGGTAATTAAAAGCTTTAAGAAGTTGTAGGATGAAATCTAAACTTATAAAGTCAAGATCCTTTACAAAGAATTGAAGGCTAATGACACGATCAAAGATCAAGCTAATCAAGAAAGCTTTACAAGGGCTGGTTTGAGAAATTCAAGCTAAAGAGGAGAATGTTCCTAAGACCTTAATGTGTTCTAAGACTGATCACATTTTTATAACATGAAGGATTAAATACATGTTAAACATAAGGAATAAGTTTTAGGAGGCTCAAATTCACATGTTCATTAGGTTTGACTAACATATTAGATATATTATGCTTTGTTTAATGGTGTTTATAAAAACATATCTTAGTTTAGTTGTTTTCTTATTTATTTTGGAGTCCTTCTATAATCAAGATTTGTTTTAGAATTTAGTTGATTTCCTTTCTTATTTCTGAATCCTATTTAATAGGGAATATATGTTTTCCTAATTAGTTGCCTCTATCATCACCTAGTCAAGGATAAGGGGAGTCCTTATCATTTTAGGATTCTTAAAAGCCTAAATAAAAGGTTATATAGGTTTATTCTATCTATCAAATTAATAATATGAATTTTGAAAGTTTTCTCATATTTTACGAGTGCTTCGTTTTGATTCTTTATCCAAGAACTAAATATGACCTTATCAAGGCAATTTGTGTAAATGAAAAGACCTTATAACTTTGATTTTAACCAACATGTTTGGTTAAGGTAAAGTTCTTACTTATTTTCAATGTCTATCCTAGGGTATGAATTCCATATTTGGTTTGAGTTTAAGCTCTTTATGGATTAGCTTGTTATCAATTGGTATCGATGTTTTAGTTGTATGGCATCAGGTTCTATCATTTATTTTTTTCATCTTAATTGTTATTTTCTATTACCCTTGTGCGCAGAACTAATTTTGATTTGTTCTATTCCTCTTTTCTATGGTGCTCAGTTCTTAAAGTATACCTGATTTGCTTCCATCTTTGTTTTTCATTAATTCATATTGCACCAGGTTGTGTCTTTTGCTACAAGAATTTTGAGTTCTTAGGCATGATCTTGTGCTTTTATGTATGATTAATAATTTAAATTGAAATTAATTAGTAAACTATACATTGATTATTGTTTTACTTTAAATATAATTTGCACTAATTAAAAAAGTGAAAAAGAAAAAAAGAAAAAGTGTATATTCAGCAAAATGGTCAAAAAAAACCTTATCCTTATACTTGTTTTTAATTGAAAATACCACCACAACCTATTTAGTTACCCTTAAATTATTCCCCTTGTTTAATGATCTCAAGGAGTATGATCTAAGGTGCTTCTTAGTAGACATGTTCAGTTTCTCAATGAAATAAGTTGAGGCAACATTAATACCACTTCTACTATCCTTGATTAAATTGAAAAACTTACCATCAACTATGCTTCATGTACAAGAAAGTTGATTGCCCTACTCTGCATCTAAGGGGACTGTTTCAACCTTTATGACTAATCATCAAAGACTCCCTTTCCTCATCAACTTCCACTTTTGAATCATTGATAACATCACCTCAGCGTAACTTTCCTGTGGGACAGTATGGAGTCTTCTTGTGATTTCTTCCTCAACCTTTTACATCTCTTCAATCTTTAAGACTTGCTTGGTAAGGCATTAATGTTGATAATGCCCAAACCATTCGAACTTGAAACAATTGTGCTTTATCCTTTCATACTATTGAGGCTATACATTTGACTTTTCTTTGCCATTTTTCTCTTTCCTTCTTACAAAAATTAGCCCTTTGTGAACTCGAATCCACCTTCTCTTTCGCATTGGTCGAGCTTCTATTAGTCAGGAATTTTCTTTGGAAGTTAGTACAGCCTTTAGCGAATGTTTTACTAATAGACCTCTTCTTTTGTTTTTCAAGATTAAGACCAAAGATACACGCCTCCTTAAAAGTCCCAGCTGAAACTGTTGATTTTAGATCATAACTCAAATAAGAAATCTTATGATTTCATAAGCATACAAGATCCTATGCATGTCACTATGGAGGGTAGGATGATATACTAACTTGAAATGCGGTGGAGCAACTCCTTGTATGCTTGACGTTTTGCCTCCTTTATGGAGATCCACTATGGCTTCTTCTTCTTCTTCAACTCATTATGGTTGGAATAGATGGAGTAGACCGATCTCGTCACAACGCACTAAGGCTGGAAGAGTTGCTAACTTATGAAAGTAGCAATCCTTATGGTTAACCCACAATGCTCTTAATAAGCTTAAAAACTATTTTATGGGAGAGTGCTTTGACATATGAAGACTTGAAAGGAGTGTTTTTAGCTCAAAGATGGGGAGAAGAGAGTAGTATTTAGCTAAAGAAAAAAACTCCCTCAAAGAAACTATAAAATTTCCTTTTATAGGCCACCAAAAGGTGCTTTTGAAGAGTCATGACTCTTCGAAGAGTTATGTCTCTTAGCGAAACATCATGACTCTTGGCGAAGGGACACTTCCTTTGGCAAAGAGTTATGTATCTTAACTTAAAGTCATGATGGTACACTCATGACCATTCATTCTTATACATGAACCCCTTTTGGGCTGAATGGTCACAACCATTGGCCAAAACAACACATCCTTTCATCCAAAGTACACATACCTTGGTGAAAGGGTGTCATGCATGTTCATTATAAGGCAAGGTACATGATGAATCTTCCCCATTGGTTGAATTCAATCTCTTGGCCGAATACATCCTTTCTTGGCCGAATTCATGTATCTATGTGGAGACAATGATGTATCTATATGGAGACAATGATGCATTATGGCGTGCTACAACTCATAGTACACCTTAATGTCCATTGTGCACTCAAGCACACTAGATTCCTTCATCTAACACCTCCAATTTTGCCCATTAAGCTTTGGGTTTCAACTCTAACTCATACCCTTTAATTAGCTCTTCTAGCTTAACTAGTGTGAACACATTTATAGCTAGCTTCAATTCCCAAGAACCAAAGATGAGCTGGGGTAATCTCAATTGAGTCCAATTGAGCTTATCCCTAGCTTTCTAGCTATTAACTAGTTTTAATGAGCTCCCACGAGCTCACCTTGAACTAGCTTCTGATACTTGAGCTAAAAGGAAGTCATATCAAGCCATTTATAGCTTACACAAGCTTTATTGAGCTCCCTAGAGCTGAGTGTTAGCTCCTTGCATGAAAACCAAACACTTTCAAATATATCTTGGTGCGTCAAATGGAATTTGTACCACTTATGCTATAAAATTCCAACAAGCACCCACTCGCACAAAAATATATTTTAAAAAATATGTTTCCACTCAAACAGAACGTACTCAACAAGTGGGCATACAAAGCCGAAAACAAATAATTATTGAAGAACATAATTTTGAGTTATGGGTGTGACCTTAGGCATGTAAACAAAATCTCTTTACATTGTGATTGTTAGACCCACAAAATCTCTTTACATTGTGATTGTTAGACGCACGATGAAAGATTGTCACTCTCCTCACACTTGAACAAATCAAGTTATGCCTCTCAAATCCCAAGACATTTTTGATACACATGTTTAATCACATCTAGTCTCCTTTGTAAGTTTTAACTCATAAAACTTATGAATGTATTAAACCTCAAGAGCACTTGGTTTCTTTCTCACATCACACTCAATCTTTCATATTGTACGAAACAATATGTGGTGCTAAGATTGAACAATGTGATTGTGTATCATTTATAGTGTGCAACATATGCTATCATAGTTATGCAACTCATGGAATTATACTTATGCAGGCAACTTATGCATTCATCTCTTTCGTTTAGCTTCAAACTACTAGAAATTTAAGAAAACATGATCATCTGAAAGGAGGATACTCCAGTCCCATTTCTCTCGAGACCTTTGACAGCCAATTAAGAAGACCATAATAAACCTCAATTTCCTAATAGCAAGCCATAGTCACTAAGGGGTTTGAATGAAGAATCTCAAACATAAGCAAGACAAGAGACAACTTGCTTATTTTCTTCAGTTGGTCAATTTCATGGTTAACTATGGAACATTTGGATGTTCGCTAAACATATCCTTAAATGTTTTACTACTCCATTTCCACATACAGGGTCGTGTCAATTCTTCCTCTTAAAACATTTAGACGTGTAACTTGATGTGAACCCCTTTAATAGATGTAAGGAACCCACAATCAAAAGAAGAAAATTGGAACCACAAGAAAGTTAAATCAGTTTGAAACAAAAAGGATAGGACCTTGACTCAATGCTTACATGGAAGCGCGAACCAGAGGTATAAAGATTTTGATGCCACACCCAACAATCCCAAGAATTGAATGATAAGTTGATAAATGCCACAAGGGTTTTATCCTTGATAACTTTCAGTTCAAAGAAGAACCAACAAAGTGAAGTAACTCACTGTTTTAGTCAAAAATCATAATCTGATTTGTTTTGGCTGCAAAGGATGAATATATTGGCCTAGAAAACCCTAATTATCCTTCTGGAAGTTCTTAACACATAAGGAAACCCTAATTAGTTGTCTTATACAGCTAAGGAAAGAAATAACTCAAAACAAAGCCTAAAACACGTGATAAAAGCCCAAAATTCGTTCTAAGCAAGGGAGAGCAGTCTATGGGCAGATTCTGGACTCCACAGAAAACCTGTCTATTGAGAGGTCAAATGAACTCTAATTTGAATGTTCTTAGGCATTCCAAAAAGATCAAGATGTCCTCTTCAACTCCCATGAAGACCACGAACTCAAATGATAGCTCTAAGATGTCCGAAATTGGGCATCTTTTGGATCTATCCCATCTGCCAGCATGAAAAGTAGATTGGTCGGATGCCCCGCATCTAAGTCAGCCCCAATGGCTTCTTACTTGGCCCGAACACCTTCAATTAGTCCATTTAGAGCCTCCTTCATTCTTCTAGCCTTTTCTCGAGTCATTGGTCCTCCTCCAATGTGTAAAGGATCATCAACATGAGCAGGATCAGATTGGTTCCTCCTTAGTATCTCCTCCATGGCTTGATGCCCATCATTTCCCCTTTCCTCAAAAGGATTCGTCCTTGAATCTTCATCACCTACATTAAAAGGAGAAAGATTAGCAACACTGAAAATAACAATAACATTATACTTACCTGGTAAATCCAACTTGTAACCATTGTCATTTATGCATGCAATAACTTGAAATGGCCCATCTCCTCTAGGATGTAACTTGGAGAGTCTTTTTGAAGGAAATCACTCCTTCCTCATGTGCAATCGGACCCAATCTCCTAGTTCAAAGACCATCTTCTTTTGCCCTTTGTTTGCTTGGTTTGCATATTGCTCCATTTTCTTCTCGATTTGGTGCCTAGCTTTCTCATGCAATTGTTTCACCAATTCTGCCTTTTTCTTTCCATCTAAACTAGCATAATCATCAATAGGTAAAGGTGAAAAATCCATTGGACGGATTAAAATCATATACAATTTCAAAAGGAGAGTAGTTAGTAGTAGAATGAACAAAATGGTCGTAAGCAAATTCAACATGTAGCAAACATTCTTCCCAATTATATAAATTCTTTTGAATTATAGCACGCAATAAGGTGGACAAAGTTCGATTGACTACCTCAGTTTGCCCATCAGTTTGTGGATAGCAAGTTGTTGAAAACAAAAGTTTTGTACCAAGTTTTCCCTACAATGTTTTCTAAAAGTAACTCAAGAACTTTGCATCTTGATTAGAAACAATGCTTCTTGGCACTCCATGTAGTCGCACCACCTCACGAAAGAACAAATTAGCAATGTTATTGGCATCATCCGTCTTGTGGCATACAATGAAATGAGCCATCTTTAAGAACTTGTCCACAACAACAAAAATAGCATCATTACCCCTTTTAGGGTAAACCTAAAACAAAATCCATAGAAATATCAACCTAAGTTTCATTTGGACTTGGCAAAGGCTTGTAGAGCCCATGAGGTAAAGATTTAGATTTGGCCTATTTGCAAGTGACACATCTCTCACAAACTCTTTCAACATCACGTTTCAAGTGTCGACAAAAGAAATGATCAAACAGTACTTCCAAAGTTTTTTTAACACCGAAGCGTCCCATTAAGCCTCTCGAGCAGGCAACTCCCTTAAAGAGCAATGAGACACACACAACCTGTTTTCACGAAATTAGTAGCCCTCATGCCTATAAACTTTCCAAAGGCAGCATGTTCACAAGCCTCAAACACATTTCCAAAATTAGAATCAGAATAGTATAAATACTTTATATATTCAAATCCTGATAACTTAGTGTTCAAAGTGGAGATTAGTGTGTACCTTCATGACAATGCATCTGCCACTACATTTTCCTTACCTTGTTTATACTTGATTACATAAGAAAAAGATTCTATGAACTCCGCCTATTTGGCATGTCATTTGTTCAACTTACCTTGGCCTTTCAAATGCCTTATCAATATGAATAACAAACTCCTTGGGCCATAAATAATGTTGCAATGTTTCCAAAGCCCTCACCAAAGCATACATCTCTTTGTCATAAGTTGGGTAGTTCAAAGCTACCCCATTGAGCTTTTCACTAAAATAAGCAAGTGGGAAATTTTTTGCATCAGAACAGCTCCAATACCTATACCTGAAGCATCACACTCAACTTCCAAAATTTTAAGAAAGTTAGGTAAAGCAAGTAATGGTGCTGAACTTAGTTTTTCTTTGATCAAATTAAAAGCCAATTCTTGTTCACTACCCCTACTTGAATCAACACTCTTTTTAACTATTTTAGTTAATGGTGCAGCTATAGTGCTAAAGTCTTTGACAAAGATCCTATAGAAACTAGCTAGCCCATGGAAGCTTCGTACCTCAGTTATGGTTTTAGATGTTGGCCATTCACAAATAGCCTTAACCTTTTCTTCATCAACCTCTATTCCCTTAGCACTAACATCATAGCCAAGAAATACAATTTGATTAGTGCAAAATGAAAATTTCTTGAGGTTTGCATACAACTTTTTAGCACGCAAAACACTTAGAACATATCAAAGTTTTAGAACATATCGAAGTTGATCAAGATGTTTATCTAAGCTTTTGCTATAAATCAAAATATCATCAAAGTAAACAACAACAAACTTACCAATAAAAGCACACAAAACATGGTTCATTAGTCTCATGAAAGTGTTAGGGGCATTGGTTAAGCCAAATGGCATAACAAGCCACTCATACAAACTATATTTTGTTTTAAAGGCAGTTTTCCACTCATCTCCTTCCCTCATATGAATTTGATGATATCCAGATTTCAAGTCTATTTTAGAAAAAATGCAAGAACCATGCAATTCATCAAGCATATAATCTAACCTAGGAATGGGATGGCGATACTTTATCGTGATCTTATTGATAGCCCTACAATCAACACACATTCTCTATGTTCCATCCTTTTTAGATACAAGTAAAACAGGAACTGCACAAGGACTCAAGCTTTCTATAACATATCCTTTAGCCAACAATTCCTCGACTTGCCTTTGAAGTTCCTTTGTCTCCTCAGGATTACTTCTATATGCTGGTCGATTTGGAATTGACGCTCCAGGAATGAAGTCAATTTGATGTTCTATCCCCCTAAGTGGTGGAAATCCATTGGGAACTTCCTCAGAGAAAACATCATCATACTCCTACAAAAGAGAAGAAACAACACTAGGAAAAGAAGAGTTAATGTCGTTAGAACTAAAATTAGCCTTTTTCTACAAGAGTACAAACAAAGGTTGTTTTGCATAAAAAGCAGTTTTAACCTCACTTTCTTTTGCAATAAAACTTGTTTTTCTTTTCTCTTTTTCTTGAGGCCTTTCTTTATCTTCTTTTTTACATTTTTCATCTCTTTTTCAGATTCTTTTTCATTCTTTTCTCTCTCACTTTTTGCCTCATCTTTCTTTTTTTCACATTTTTCTTCATTCTTTCTTTTCTCAGAATCACTCCTTATCCTTGTTTGGTCCTTATAAACCTATTGAGGTGTTAAAGGTATAAGAGTAATAGGCTACCCCTTATAACAAAAGAATATCTATTCTTGTATCCATCACGAATAACCCTCTTATCATATTGCCAAGGACAACATAGAAGTAAATGTCCATCATGCATTGGCACAACATCACAAAGCAACTCATTATGATATTTACCAATAGAGAAAGAAATCAGAACCTGTTTGTTCACCTTAACTTCACCACAATCATTCAACCACTCAAGCTTGTAAGGTGTAGGATGCTTCATGGTTGGCAGCATTAATTTCTCCACCAAAAGTGTGCTTGCTACATTGGTACAACTTCCCCCATCAATAATCATGCTACAGACTTTGTTTTTGATAAGACAACGAGAATGGAAGAAGTTGTCTCTTTGAGCATCATTTTCCTCCTTTACTTGTGCACTCAAAGCTCTCCATGTAATAAGAGCTTCACCCACTGCCGCATATTGCTCCTCATCACTTTCCTCCAAGTGGTAGTTCTCCTCATCATCAGAATCATCATCAATCACAAAGTCTCCATCTCTCAAGATCATCAATTTCTTGTTGGGACATTGAGATGCAATATGACCCCTGCCCAAACAATTGAAACATTTAATATCCCTGTTTCTAGTAGTTTGAGTGTTAATGTTACCTTTTTCGGTGCTAGAACTCCCTTCCTTGCTCTTAGAAGTTTCAAATTTGTTCATTCGATCATTCTTCTCACCCTTTTTACTCCAATCTATTTTTGATGAAGAACTTGAATTTTGCCTATACTTGGTTGAACTCTTCTCCTTGAGTTGCCTATCCATTTTCATGGCTATATTTAGCATGTCCTCCAACTCCACATAATGTTGCAACTCAATCACATGGGCAATGTTCCTGTCTAACCCATGTAAAAACCGTGCCATGGTAGCCTCACGATCTTCCTCCACATTAACTTTAATCATGGCTACTTCCATCTCCTTGTGGCATTCCTCCACATTTTTGCTTCCTTGGGTCAGACCTTGCAACCGTTGATGTAAGTCCTTCTAATAGTGATTTGGGACAAATCTCCTTCTCATAATAGCCTTCATGTCATCCTAATTATCAATTGGCCTCTCCCTATTCCTCCTCCTACTCAACACAAGTTGATCCCACTAAATAATTGCATAATCAGTGAATTCAACAGTAGCAAGCTTTACCTTTTTCTCCTCAGAATACTTATGGCAATCAAAAACTAGCTCCACTTTCTTTTCCCACTCCAAGTAAGCATCTAGATCATTGTTGCCTAAAAATGGAGGAATCTTCATCTTTATGCTGCCCAAGTTTCTATCATAATCATTCAATTGCCTTCCCCTCACAGCATCTCTATCTCGATTATCAATCTCACCATCATCTAAATCAACCACCTATTCCTCTTCCACTCGAATTTGCACTCTTCACTGCCCTCTTTGCCTTTATGCATTAGGAGCCTCTCGAGCTTGATTCCTGTGAAAAGTTTCCACCCTTTCCAATCTGCCAGCCAAGTCCTTCATAATAGTTTTGATACGCTCAAAGTGTTGGTGCATAGCCTTTTGCTTAAAAGTCTTAGGTCTATCATCTACCATTTTGAATCTGCCAAGATTAGTTTCCAAAAGATACAAAAAAAAAACCTCACAAGTGTTTTTTCTCTTTTATGGCTTTTAACAATTAATGTAAATCACTCTTGCCTTTTTCATTCACTTCACTTAAATCAGTTCTTAAAGGAACTAAGGAAATTGAATCAAAGATAAATTACCTTGCAGTACCCAAACGACTTAACCCCAAGGATGAATTTTGTAGAACATGAAGAAAAAACACTACTAAAACAAGGAGGAAGAAAGGAATGCAAAACAAAGACTTAAGGAATATGATTTTTAGATGCCAAGAGATGTGAACAAAACTAGATCTTTTGCTTAAATAAGATCTACCCTTGTTTGCAATAATATCAAAACCTCTACTTGATTATTCTTTTCTTTTGTTCATTTTGGAATTTTCTTTTCTTCTTTGTTTTTTTTTGTTTTCTTTTCTTTTGAGGTGATCAAAACTAAAAGGAACAGAAATATAATGGAAGAAGAGCAATCACTTAGAATAGAACCAAAACTACTAGATTTTCAAGTTTGGCAAACTATTAAGAATGAAAGAAGAGGAAAGAATCAGATTTGAGAATAAAACAAACAAGTGAAATAAAAGAAGAATACTCATATTGCAAGCAACTAGATCTGACAATGGAAGAAAGAAGAAAAAAATAAAGTGAAAGAAACAATCAGATCTAAAGGTTTCAGAATGGAAGAAACAAAAGCAACAAGAATAGAAAAATAAATTGATTTAGCATTACCCAAACTCTGATACCAACAGATGTGAACCCCATTAATAGATGTAAGGAACCCACAATCAAAAGAAGAAAATTGGAACCCCAAGAATGTTAAATCAGTTTGAAACAAAAAAGGATAGGACCTTGACCCAATGCTTATATGGAAGCATGAACCAGAGGTATAAAGATTTTTATGCCACACCCAACAATTTCGAGAGTTGGATGATAAGTCGATGAATTCCACAAGGGTTTTAGCCTTGATAAGTTTCAGTTCAAAGAAGAACCAACAAAGTGAAGAAACTTGCATTCTTATTCAAAATCATAATCTGATTTGTTTTGGCTGCAAAAGATGAATATATAGGCCTAGAAAACCCTAATTATCCTTCTAGAAGTTCTTAACACATAAGGAAACCCTAATTAGTTGTCTTATACAGCTAAGGAAAGAAATAACTAAAAAAAAAAGCCCAAAACACGTGACAAAATCCTAAAACTCGTTCTAAGCAAGGGAGAGCAGTCTATGGGCAAATTCTAGACTCCATAGAAAACCTATCCGTTGAGAGGTCAAATGAACTCCGATTTGAACGTTCTTAGGCATTCTAGAAGGCTCAAGATGTCCTCTTCAACTCGCATGAAGACCATGAACTCAAATGATAGCTTTAAGATGTCCAAAATGGGGTATCTTTTTTATCTATCCCATCTATCAGCATGCAAAGTAGAATGGTTAGATGCCTCCCATCTAAGCCAGCCCCAATGGCATCTTGCTTGGCCCGAACATCTTCAATTAGTCTATTTAGAGCCTCTTTCATTCTTCTAACCTTTGCTCGAGTCATTAACCCTCCTCCAATGCGTAAAGGATCTTCAACATGAGTTGGATTAGATTGGTTCCTCCTTGGTATGTCCTCTATGGCTTGATGCCCATCATAACTCCTATTATTATCGATCAACATTTCAAACAACCATGAAATACTCCTTATTCTTACTCTTTAGAATGAAATCATAGGATAGTATGTATGAGTGGACATACAAACTTGATGACCTTGATCACTTTATCTTGATGCGTTCATGATCAAGACGACCATAAGACTAAAATTGTCATTTTTGGTTGATTACTCCCACTTAAACGTATGACACACAAGTCACATATCTCTTTTAAGAGTAACATACATTTAAGACTTTTGCAGTCTTATCCTTGATCTTACACAAATATACAAGGGCGGATGGCTTGTGTGAGAAAACCAACCTCAGCCTATGATTGACATGTACATTTTTCGTTGTGGTTTCAAAGTGAAATGCACCAATAATTGATAAACAACTATTCATTTATCAACCATCTTACATTTGTGACACAAGAAGGAGAAAATAACACCAACATTTCATAATCTATGAAGAGCCATTGCCTTTACATGTTTAGCAAAATGAAATGACGGTAATGGCTTAGTCATAGTGTCAGCCACCATTAGGTCCGTAGATATGTGCTCTAACAACCATCATTAGGTCCCTAGATATGTACTCTTAACTTAATTTCTCCCTCTTCCATTGCATCTCTAACAAAATGATACTTCATGCGAATGTGCTTAGTCTTTCCATGATACTTAGGGTGCTTAGTGTAAGCCAAAGATGCCATACTATCACAATAGATAGTTATGGGCCTCTCCAAAGGCACAATTGACCCTAAGTGCTAAATAAAATTTCCAAGCCACAAGGCCTCTTGCACAGCCAAGGCACTAGCAACAAATCCATCCTTCATTATTAACAATGCTGTGCAAGTTTGTTTCTTGCTACTCCAACAAATAGCCCCATTATTTAGCATGAAGACATAGCCAGATGTAGATTTGCACGAATCACGATCACCAGCCCAATCAGAATTAGTGTAGCCATGTAAACCAAGATTCTCTCCTTGGTAGCATAGCCAATAGTCCTTTGTACCCTTGAGATACCTAAAGACCCTTTTCA
>JANQAP020223237.1:0-36107 GCA_026874005.2 Erythroxylum coriaceum | reverse complement strand
AAATTTTAAAAGCATAAGCAATATAAGTTCATTCACTTGAAAATGAACAACTAAAACAAGTAACAAAATAACAATTAATTAATAGGGATTTTGAAACATCTTTTTTTCTACCTTGAATAATGGCTGCATAGCACCGTAAAACCTTCTAAATCCAATATGATCAACAATGGAAAGAGGATAATCATGAAATACAACCATTTGTGCAAGCTCTGTTCTTGTAACATCTTGACAAAAAGAATAGTTCTCGATAATAAATGTCTCACCCTTATCTCTCATAGAGCTTGATGATTGTGACAAAGTTTTCAGTATGCTTTGCTTTAAACCCCTTTTGTTACGAAGCAAATAAGTACTTATATGGTCATGCAACTGTTTAGTACCTTCTTTAGTTTCACCGACATGATTTTTCCCACAATATTTGCATATTCCCTTGCACTTACCATCTATTTTTCTTCTGTAAAAATTCTCCCATGCTTTTGAAGTCAGTCCTTTTTTATTTGGGCTTCCTTGTTCATTTATATTCTTTGTCGCTAAAATTTCTTCACTTATTTCAATATATGGAGGTTGAGTTTCTTGCGTCTCCTCTACCAGATTTGAAGATGACATAAGTGGAACTTGATTGCTTCCCACAGGAGTATGCATTGATTTTGTTGACACTTGCCATTTTTACATAATAACAGGATATAAATCAGTAAAAAGAAAATTAGGATAATAATAAAGAGAAACAAGTATAAAATTTTGATAAAAGTTAACTAATTTTGTCAAAATAATAATACAATTCCTAAGATAAAATTTAATTAAAAAATTCCATAAAAAATTTAATTAAAAACTTTTTCCAAAATCATAACACAATGGAAGCATAAATACCAAATCCACTTGCTTTTAATCCATACATGATACGATATAAGGAAAATAATTATAATAAGAATAAGATCGGAATTTTTACCGACTCCTTGCTACAACTTTGACTCCTCGCTGCTGTGTTCTCAACCAATCTGATCTACCACTTGTTCTCCTTGGATAGCCTAGTTATCAACATCCTTTTGTGGGAAAGGAGAAGAAAATTAATTAAAGACTTTATTTTTCTATCTTCGGTTATTTAGTGGAGAGAAAATAGAGACCAAAAGTTACACATTCCTCTTCATAAAAACTAGAAAAAATGAATTATGTAAAACCAAATTGCCCAACACTTAGATGGTTTGAGAGAGATTGGAGAGAGTTAAAGCCAAAAACACAATTGTTCTTTTAGCAAAACTAAAAAACAAAAGAATTGCATCTTTTCCCATACAGCACCTTGCACGTTATCTCTCATAATAACATTTTCATTGTTGTAATAAAAGCATAACCGAATGTGTTATGAGAGAGTGGAGAGAGCTTCCAAAAACCACACATTCATTCTTTTTTTAATGTTAAAAAATGCTATATGTTTTTCTACATTAAAACCAACCATTCATGCAAAAAGGGTTGTACGTTGTTTTACATTAAAACCAACCATTTCATGCAAAAAGGGTTGTACATTGTTTTACATTAAAAACCAACCATTAACCTTTTAATGAAGATAAGCATTACTTAAGAATGCTAAAGAGTCGTCCACTCCACTTTGTATTAAAACATTTGTTTCAATTCAATTAATCTAATTAATCAAATCAAACTAAAATCCAGCCCAATATTAAATGTTTCTTTGGGCTTATAATTAACAATTAGTTAGTGTAAGCCTAATATTTAATTATAGGCTTAAGACCCAATTTAATTAACTTTTAATTAAATTGTTCCAGTCTTATTGACCCGCATCCAATTCGTCTAATTCTCTCCAAAATGTCTCATTTTCTTTTCAATAACCTCTATTTATTTTTCTTACTTTCCTTGATAACATTCTTAGAGGCCAAGTGGAGAATCTAATTGGACTTAAATAATTCAACCTCCAATAAGCCCGAAATTAATTAAATCTCATTAAAATTAATTCCGACTTATTAACCAAATGTCATTCCGCTAAAGACAATTGGTTGAACTCTTGAATTACTTAAAATTATAAAAAATTGTGTTTTAAAATTATTAATTCGATGTCCAATCGCAAACTCTATTATAAACCATATTATAGCCATCAACACAATAAAGGATAAAATTAACGTTTTGCCCTTATGTTGGTTTTTCCTTCTAAATCTCCCGTTTTACTCTATATGGTGATTAACACATAAGATCTAATCTTGGTGTTATGACTTGATAGGTAGCTAGTCCATCAAACTACTAGGTCCAGTTTAATCACCAATCTCTGTAAAACATATAGAAGTGATTATATCACTATAAACTCTTTATTTGAGTAAATATTCCCTAATGTATGTTTCAATTAATAATTCCAACATGTGGACACTGGATTGATACCCTGTAAAAGTCCATTCCGATCATATAAAGAATTATAATGAAACACACATGAGTTCACTACTCATCAAGATTGTGGTTCGTAATAAACGAATGCTAAGGTGTATATTTTAAGATTAAAGTAACGACCTACTTTATTCTTTAAAAACATACGTGATTCCAGATTCACTTAATAGTGCCATTACTGATAGTTAACTACTATTATGATTTGAAACTCACCATTCCCTTGAAGTAAACTCCTTTTCTTATATAGAGGTAAATCACAACACTACAGTCTAAACCATAATCAAACGACCAACTTGATTATTTGACTGTGAATCAATTAATTTAGATTCTAATAATATAAATGTTTCTCATACATCTCCATGTATATGTATATTACTTACAAAAGAACCTTGGTACCTTATGACGAGTTATATTATTCTCATACAAATAAACCAAACTTTTTTGTTTTATTAATAATAAATATTTTCATTACAATATTATAACTGGAAGAAAATTAAGTTATATGTAAATACACTTACTTTCCAGGGCACTATATTTACATAAACCTAACAGCCAAACCAATCTTCTTGCACTTTGCATAGTATTTGAATTTTGGATTTTTGAGAACTTCATGCTTGATAAGAGAATTAAGAGTCTCCATACACAAAATGAAGAGGTAAGGGGACTAGGGGTCTCCTTGCCTTAGATCTCTAGCTTCCTTGAATGCTATGATAGGAGTTCCATTAATCAAGATAGCCAAGGAAGAGGATGAAATACATTCTTTGATCCATTTTATAAACTTAGAAGGAAATTCGTGGGCCATTAATAATGTCTATAGAAAGTCCCAACTCACATTGTCATAAGCTTTCTGAAAATCAAATTTGGGGAATAGTTTGATCTGGAATAGCCTTTTAGGAGCTCTTGGAGAATAAGGATGTTGTCTCCTATATGTCTACCTTGTAGAAAGCACCTTGGTTATTACTGATCAATTAAGCTAGGATTTTCTTCAGTCTTGTAGCAAGTATTTTGGAGATAACCTTATAGAGAAATTTAGTGCACGCAGTAGGTCTAAATTCCCCAAAATGAAAGGGGTTGGAGCATTTAGGAATCGAACAAAAATGAGAGGGGTTGGAGTATTTAGGAATCAAACAAACAAAGGTTCTATTGATCTCTTTAAAGAGAATCCCCTCGAAGAAAAATTCCTTGAATGTTTGTATTACAAAGGGTCCTATTTCTCTCCAAGCTTTCTGAAAGAAATAGCCATTAAAGCTATTGAGTTCAGAGGCTTTAAATCCTTCCACGCTAAAAACTGTAGTTTCTATTTCTATGTTTTCTACTGATTTTGTAAAAAGATCCGAATCAGTTGGTGTGATATGTTTAAGGGATAGGGATCTGAGTTCTTCAATTTTAACATTAGCATTTTTTGGAGTACCTAAAAGGTCTTTGAAGTACTTTATTGCCTCCTCTTGGATTTTCTATTATGTTTGCTGCACTATTATTGGATGTTATAGAAAGGACTTTACTGCAATTCTTCCTTGCTAAAATTGAGTTGAAAAAGAATTTAATACAGTTATCCCCCTTGTTCAGCTACCGTACTCTATCTCTTTGTTGCAAAAGAGATCTATTGTTATAAGTAGCCTCCAAGAACTGTGATAGCTTTTGTTTCTCTTTTTTAAGTAACAGTGGATCTATTGGGTGAGCAGCTAATAGCTTGGAGTTCAAGTCTGTAGGAGTTTAAGGAAGCAGTTGTACGTCTGTGTGTAGAGTTAAGAATCTTTAGTTCTTGTTTGATAGTTTTCAGTTTTTGAACACAACAGAATGGCTTGGTCCCATTGCATTTATGCTTTGCACCTTTGCTACAAGCCTCATAGAACCATGGGACATTCACTAGAAAATTGTTGAATCGAAAATGAAAGTGTTTGAACCCTTTTTGGAATAAGTTGTCCACTACAAGAGGAGTATGGTCCGAAAAAAGAGGCTTTTTAAAGTTAGTAATGCTTTCAGGGAAAGTCTTGAGCCATTAGTCATTTACTAGGGCTCGGTCTAGCTTTTCCAGATGTACCAATCTAATTGTTGTTTGTTGGACCAGGTATAGGAATGTCCCACATACTTAAGATTAGTCACCCTTATCTCTTCCACCATATCTTTCAAATCTGCTATATAGTTCTTTAAATTGCAATGTCCTTGTGCCTCTGATAGGTATAATATGAAGGTAAAGTCTCCACATATTGTCCAAGTTGTGGATACAGTGTTATTGAAGGATTTAATGTTATTCCATAATTCTCTCCTCTGGAACCAAAAGTTGCTTAGATAGATGAATGAAACATCAATCTAAATATTCTCCTTTAAAACCGATAACTGTAGATACATAGCTTGTTTATTTGAATCTAGGAGATCTACCCTGAGTTCACCCTCCCTATAGTAAACAATTATTCTTCCAAAAGCATGATGTTGGTGGTTGGTTATCATGTTCTAGTGGGATCTAAAACATCCATAGCTAGATTTTCACTTCTAATTTTAGTTTATAATGCTCCAATGATCAGAGGTTTCTCTCGCAAAACAAAGCCCCTTAAAGTTGACATTTTAATGGGGTAATTTATTCCACGTACATTCCATGCTATAATGGTTATGGTTAAAAGGTTTAGCTTGTCGAGCCTTTCCCTTTACCCCTATTGGATCTCTTTCTCTCCACTGTATAGAATTCGACAGTTCCTACTAATTCTTTAGGTGTAGTATAACCTTTAGGATTTTTAATAGGATTAGTTTGACTAACCATTGATTCTCCTTCAGTCTAATGCATTGCTCCTGGAGTATTGGCTAGTGTAGCTTGATCGTCCTTGATTTCTGTTTGACATATAAGTGTTGTATATGGTAGTTGTGGTACTTCCTTCTTCGTATTGCATGTTACACTGAGCTCTTTAGATATTTGCTTGTGTATTGTTTGACAGTTTTCCACTAGCTCATTGTTCTGTCTCTCCTTATCCTCAGGTGGTATATACTCACCTGTTATTAGTAATATAACATCCTTGGATATAATGGGAAGAAGGCTTTCTAATGATTCCAAATGTGATATTGTTTCAGCTACCACCATAAGCTCTTAATAACTCCCTGTTTCGAAGATCTTGCCTAGGGCCTTCCAAGTTTTAGTTGGATTAGTGGACGGTGTTTCCAATGGTAAGAAATTTTAACTATGACTTTTCTTAGTGTATCTTCCTCTTCTAACCTCATTATTGGAATTTCTGGAGGGAGTTCTTTGGAAGTGTCCAAACTAATACGTATCTTTGCATATCCAACACATTTCTTCTTTGCTGTATGTTCATCCATGCATAGTGGTCTTCCGATGTAGCTAGTTAGTGCTCCAAGCCCTTAGGTAGTCCAATACTCAAGTGGAATGTTGTGGAAGTTAATCCACAGGGGAATACTTTGGATTTTGAGTGTTTCAAGGTTTAATTATGGTTGCCAAGTTTGTTGGAAGATAGGATGGCTGCCAAAATGCCATGGACCTTCCTCTATAATCTTCTGGGTTTCTGAAGTGGAAGTAAATCTGAACAAAATCAAGTTCTCTTCAGAGAGAAGGACAGTTGTCAAGCCTCTAGTCTTCCATAAATTGTAAGCCCATTAAGATATTAGAAGAAAGGGTGGTCTTTTGTCAAAGAAGAAACTTACCATGGTTGATTCCCAAGTTCTTGTTCCTTCCTTCAAAACTTTAAGATTGGGGCAAACCACCATTCTTCCACCCATATCTTTCAGTGGTGAGAAGGATAAAGACACTAGAGTTTCTTCACTAACTACTTGCTTCCAAGATCTTTTATGAGCATTTGACGGAGGGGATATTTCTGGGTTTGAAGAAGAAGGTTTGAGGATGGAGGAGGACAAAGTGGGAATTCAGGTAAGGAAGGGCCTAGAATATTGGCCATTGTGAAGATGTTTATTCTCTTAGGAAAATTTCAGCTTTTGGTTATAGTTTGTCATTACCAAGGAGATTTTAAGATGGAAAGTTTGTAGGCTGGAGAAAAGTATTGTTTATGAGAAGTCTATTTTGTCCTTGGTTTTACTGTTAGTTTTTGATGAAAGAGGAAGTACCAATGTTGTGCTGGATCTCTCCAAGGTGTCAAGAAACCAAGCTGAAGGCTATAGTTTCTATGGTGTTAATGGATTTAGGATGAAGGTTTTGGGAAGATTTCAAAGGAAGGGAAAAAAGAATCATAGTTTCTAGTTATAGTGAGAAGTGGGAAATTCTCTCTCATCCTTCGACATCCTTAATGAATTTGATTTCATCTTTTTTTAGGGATGCAACACGTGAACTTCCCAGGAGGTCCCATTAGTAAATTCTTACAAGAATATGCTATAAAGCATATGGATTTGTCCAGTTTCCAAAAGATTGAATCCAAAGTATTAGGAGTAGGATTAATTATAGTAATAAGATTGTTGTACTCTTGCTTACCCCTGATTGAGTGATAGGGGTAAAACTAATCACCATTTCTAGTAAGAGCTTAAAGTTTAATGTTGGAAGGGATCGATTTCCTGAGATTTTGTAATCTTGGAAATTCATATAAAGGTTTATTAGTATGCTAGGACTCAAGCCCTAAAAACAATGCTACTTCCATCTCTAATCCTATGCTTGATATAAGGATGAACCAATTCTCTAACCTTTATAATTTGATTGAAAGTACATAAGTTACCAGGATTGAGCTTATAGTTCTATATGCATAGCCCCTTGAGTAGTTGTAACTGTGACCTTTTCACCCATAAACTCTCATTCTTATAGCATAGTTACCAGAACCTATTCATCAGCATGAATTTACTCATGGTACATATGGAAGTGATTCTTAGGCCACCAAATCCTTTAGGCTGACAAACAATTTCCCATTTCATATTTGGAATCTTTTTCTTATTATTAGTTTCACTACATAAAAAATTCTTCAAAGCTTTATCTATATCTTTCATCACTAATTTGGGCAGTGCAAGATGAGAAATCCAATAGATTGATAGACTACTCAACAATAATAAGATTAATTGTAATCTCCCTTTATAAGATAATTATTGCATCATATTTGTAGTCTTTTATTGATGGAGTTTAAAAGAGGATGGCAATCCTTATTGGATAGCTTACTTTTAGCTATGGGGACTCCTAAGTATTTGAGAAGAGGGGTTTGATGAGCCTGATCTTTAGAGTAAAGGAGATCTAGTACCTGGGTGTTGTGGCCTGCTGATATTATAAAAGAACTTTTCTAAGAATTAAATACCAGTCTTGAAAATTCTTTAAATTAATTAAATACCAGTCTTGAAAACTCTTTAAATTTTTCTAAGGAATTTAAAAGCAATTGAATAGTGTTAAGATCAATATAAGTAGCAATAGTAAATCATCAATAAAAGAAAGTTGAAATAGTTTCAGCATAGCACATCTGTAGTTATACCTGAAGGAAGGTTCTGTATTGATTTTAATGGTAGCAAGCCTATGGAATACTTCCATGCATATTACAAAGAGATAAGGTGAAAGAAGATCACCTTGTCTAATTCCTTTGGAAGACTTTAATAACTTATTAGTTCACCATTCATCAAAATAGCATAGGAAATTAAGGTGAGACAACTCTTGATCTATGAGATGAATCTGTAAGGTAAGTCGATGGCTACTAAAGTTGATATGATGAAACTCCAACTTATTAAGTCAAATAACTTCCAGAAGTCTATTTTAAGGACACAACTTCTTGTACACACTTTAGTACTCTATAATTTAAATAATTCTTAAAAGATTAAGATTTTGTCATAAATGTTTCTTCCATGGGCATTAACACATTGACTTGGATTAATGAAGAATGGTAGAATAGTTTTCAATCTGCTAGCTAAGATTTTAGTAATTATCTTAGAGAACATATTAAGTAAGCAACGGGTTTAAAGTTAGACATGGATGAGGGGTTAGAAATTTTAGGAATTAGACAGATACATGTTTTGTTTACCTCTTGAAGATGTTTTTTTAAACTAAAGAACTCTTTGACATCATTAATCACCATGACTATAATACAATTCCATGTCATCTGAAAGAACCTTACATTAAATCCATCTGGTCTAGGGGCTTTGTTAGTGGGAAAGGAGAAAAGAGTTATTTGTACTTCTTTAAAGGTGACCTCCTTAATAAGAGCTTCACAAGCTTTAGGTTGAATAGGAATTCTTAATGCCTCTTTGAGTTCCTCAAGTAACAGTTGTCTTTTTGGGAGAAGAAAGT
The DNA here is from genome assembly GCA_026874005.2 of Erythroxylum coriaceum. Classification (NCBI taxonomy): domain Eukaryota; kingdom Viridiplantae; phylum Streptophyta; class Magnoliopsida; order Malpighiales; family Erythroxylaceae; genus Erythroxylum; species Erythroxylum coriaceum. Next base: position 27,526 of record JANQAP020223237.1, on the reverse strand, counting down.
TGAAGATGTGATCAAAAGAAAACTGCTTCAAATTATCCTGACTAGAGATGAGAACTCCTTCAGAGTTAGTGAGAGTAATGATGTTATTTTGATTCCTTCTAGCTTGTACTTTCCTAAAAACGTACTTAGAATTGTTATCCACTTCCTTTAGCCATTTAACTCTAGATTTCCATTTGAGTTGAGAGTTGTAAGTATCTAAATCCAATGTATAATTCCTTAGTTCATCTTGTGTCATAAGAGTAGGATCTAGTGGATTAACAACTAATTGTTCTTAGAATCTATTTAATTCCTTCAATGCCTTCTCTTTAATTTATTATAATGGGTTATTGATAGTTTTCTATAGCTTATTTAATTATAACTTAACATCTTTAAGTTTGGAAATAAATATGTAAGTAGAGGTTCAAATGAGAACTAAGTCTATTGCAAAGAACTAAGTTGAAATTAGGATCCTTAATTAAAGAATTGTAAAATCTAGAGGGGGATTTCCTCTTTTCTTATGAGGGGGAGGAATGAATAAACATGTGAGAGTGGTTAGAAATTAGATAGTTGCCAAAATTTTCATATCTAAAAGGGAAATGAGTGAACCATAATTATATTTACGATACATCTATCAAGTTTTTTCTATTGGAACCATTCTCCTGATGAGAGTGGTTAGAAATTAGATAGTTTCCAAAATTTTCATATCTAAAAGGGAAATGAGTGAACCATAATTACATTTACCATACATCTATCAAGCTTTTTCTATTGGAACCATTCTCCTTGCTGCCTATTTGACTAAGTATAAAATTTTCTTGAGGAATTCAAATAAATTAATTCTAGGTTTTTGCTGAGTTAAGTAAGTTATTCTAAACTAGGTTTGATATTTCTTATATTCCCTTAAGCTTCATTAAGATTAATAATGCAATTGAAATCACCGGTGACTATCTATTATAAGGAGTGATAAGTGCAAATTGCATGGTGTTTTAAGGCATAGTTTGATATGTGTTTAGTCATTAATTCAATCATTTAGTATGTGTTTAGGTTTGAATTATGTTAGTTTGATAAGTATTTTCATTTTAAGTGTTTTATGGGTTAGTACAAGCTTTTGAGCTTAAATATTATATTTTTTACGTACCTTAATGTGTTTGCTAGTGTTTTAGGGTTAATGTCGAAGAACAAAGGAGTTTCGAAAGACATTCGGGCCGAAATAGCAACCTACGATTAGGTATTACGCTAACGAACCATGCACTTGTGGGTTATCAACGGTATTTATTAAAACTTACATACATCAAACACCCAATCAAGTTTTTGGCTCTGTTGCCAAGTAGGCGATTAGCTTAATTCTTGTAATCTAAGGCTTTCTCACCTTCTTTTTTTTTAAAAAAGGGCATAAAGTAGGCAACAAATCAACTTGGATATCACCGGATAGCAATAGGGAATCTCAAGAGTTGAATGCTAAGAAGAGACACTCGGGCTGACAAAAGCCCACGATCGTGGTCTGCAAGCCACGATCATGACAGAAGACTTAGATATGGCCTACAATCGTAGCCTGCATCGGGCAGATGCATAGATAATTAAAAATGTCAAGTTCTGAGGGATATTTCGGACCTTTTTGACCACAAAAAAAAATCTTTGGGCTGTTTAAGGGTATTTAAAGAATAAGACAAAGAAGCATAGGAGCTTTTACATTAGCCACTTTTGAGAGAAACCCTAGATAGAATTATCAAGAGATAGTGGAAGAGAAAAGGGAAGAGAAAAGTAGAGAAGAAGCTGACTCGACGTACTTCCCAAATCAAGAGTTTCCTAATGCCTCTCATCGCCCATTCAATTCGTATCCTGCTATTTTCAGTTTTATTATTGTATAAAAATGGAATAACGATTGATGATAGGATTTTGGATGTTAATGATGTTTTAAACTCACCTTTGGAGTTTTATTTTTGATTTAATGAAATTTGATTGTTTAAATTTTATTGGATTTACTGTGATTTAATTTTTATAATTAAATAATTCGGTGATAAATTAAGAGGGTGAATCGAATGAATAACAATTAAATTGGGCTAATGAGAGTTAGGTGATTTAATAGAGCATGATTAAATCAAATTGGTAAATTGTACGAAGAGAGCTTTTGCATAAGTTTCCGATCGTTTATTATGCAACTTTAGAGGTTTTGGATAGGTTGTTAATTGAAAAATTGCAACTTCTATAATCTGATTAGTTATAAATTAGGGTTAATGGTTCTAACTTGAGAGAGAATAATCAACCCTAAGATCGTCTAGAACCAATAATCCAATATCCATAATTGATTAGGTTAGCATTAAAGATAGGTAAAACTCCTTTTCTCTCAATTGGTAACTCCTTAGGTTGATTCTTGAGTGTGCGTTACCATGGCTAAATTGTTAATATTTTCATGATTGATTTTTGAATTTATTTGATTGTGTGATTGAATTCTTATTTTAGATTCATTACATTTTGAATTTCTACGATTTGTTTTGGCCTTAGATTTTAGGATTAGATTATCGCTCCTCGTGGGATCGACACCTTAGGTACTACATGAACGACTTTTACGCTTGCTGATTATCAAGGTTAATTACTTAAAACTTACACACATCTAAAAACCCAATCAGACTGGAAGATCAATTTGATCCAGTAGTGAAAAATCATGCCGCTTCTATTTATAACCTAGAGATTCATTTTTTACCATTTTATAACTGTAAATTGCATCGTGTTTTAGGGCATGGTTTGATATGTGTTTAGTCGTTAATTCGATCGTTTAGTATATGTTTAGGTTCGAATTGTGTTAGTTTGCTAATTATTTGTGTTTTAAGTGTTTTATGGGTTAGTACAAGCTTTTAAGCTTAAATATTATATTTTTGAGGTACCTTGATGTATTTGTTAGTGTTTCAGGGTCAATATCGAAGAACAGAGGAGTTTCGAAAGACATTCGAGCTAAAACAACAACACATGATCGTGGCCTATTAGGCCACAGTTGTGATAAAAGGTTTAGATGTAGGCCACGATCGTGGCCTGCAGGGTCATGATCGTGACCTGCATCAAGCAAATGCATAGACGCTCACAAACTTCATGTTTTGAGGGATTTTTTGGACCTTTTGGACCCCAAAAAGCCCTAGGGTTACCTAAAACATAAAAGAGTATAAAAAGAATATTAAGAGGTAGAGAAAAGGAGCTTTTACATGGGCCACTTTTGAGAAACCCTAGAGAGAATTCATCGAGAGGTAGAGAAAGAGATGAAGGAAAAGAGAAGAGGAGAAGAAGTTGACTCGACGTAAATCCTATTTATTTCTAGTTTTAGTATTGTACAGAATTGAAATAACAGTTTGACAATAGGATTTTTGAATGTTGAAAACATTCTAAACTCACCTTCAAAGTTTTATCTTTGAATTAATGAAGTCTGATTGTTTATGTGTTATTGGATTTGTTGTAGTTTAATTTTGAAAGTGCATAATTTGATAATAAACTAAGAGGGTGAATCGAATGAAAAATGATTAAATTGGGCTAATGACAGTTAGGTGATTTATTAGAATAAAAATTAAATCAAATCAGTAAATTGTGCGAAGAGAGATCTTGCATAGGTTTTCGGTAGTTTATTAGAGAACTTCTGAACTAAATAGGGTTTTGAATAGGTTGTTAATTAAGAGATTGCAACTTCTATAATCTGATTAGGGTTTATAATTTAGGGATAATGGTTATAACTCGAGAGTGAATAATCAACCTTAGGATTGTCTGGAACCAATAATCTTGTAATTCATAACCAGTTAGGTTAGCATTAGGGATAGGTAAAATTCCCTTTCTCTCAATTGGTAATACCCTTAGGTTGATTTTTGGGTGTATGTTGCAACTGCTGAATTATTAATATTTTCGTGATTGATTCTTAATTTGATTTGAATGATTGAATTGAATTCTTGTTTTAATTTTGTTACATTTTGAATTTATGCAATTTGTTCCGGCCTTAGATTTTAGGATTAGATAATCCCTCCTTATGGGATCGATACCTTAGATACTATGCTAACGAACTGTGCACTTATGGATTATCAAGGGTATTTATTAAAACTTACACACATCAAACACCTGATCAAGGAGTTTATTTTAGTCAAAAGTCTAAAGTCACTCTAAAGTTGTTTGTTGTGAATAAATTTTTGGACTTAGCAAGCTTTGGTTTTTTATTTTGGTTACAAATTTTGGTATTTTTAATCCAAATTTGAATAAATTGAGTGAAAATGGTCGTGGATGTTGCATAAAGGTTGAAGTGAATGTTTTGTGAATTTTGCATGAAAAATGAAAGTTCACGTAAATTTTACATGAAAAAGAGAAAAATGGTGATCAAAGTGTCAGCACGATGACAAGCTTGTCATGGTGCTGAATAAGGTGTCACTACCGTGATAAGCATGTCACACTAGTGACCAGCCCTCACAGGGGTGACAAAGATAGTCATCCCTGTGCAAATTCTTCTTCATTCATTTTTTCATATTAACGTGTCACATGTGTAGGGTTTTGACGTCGCAAATGAAACCAAACCTAACCCTAGACTCTAAGGATAAATAGAAACATTTTTAGAGCTAAAAGAGGAGACTAGACCGAGAGCTAAAAAGGGAGGCGAGAAGAAAGAACAAAAAAAAGAAGGAGGTAGAGAAATAAAGTGGGGTTAAGAAGAGAAAAAGAAGAAGAATAGCAGAGAGGTGGAAGCAGAGTGATCAGCTAAGCATTTGGGTGAGAACCAAGTAGAAGATGAAGGGGAGAGCCAATGTAGAAAGCTTGAGAGTAGTAGGAGATTATCACAACTCCCTTATTTGAACATTTGTTTACTTATTCTGTTTGTTATTTCTATATTATTTTTCTGAACTTACTCCTCTATTAGTAGATAATCTCATAATCCGTTAGCTTTTGATAATTCATTTTAGTTTTTCACTTGGTTTTTTTGCTTTAGTACTTCTCTTATACTGATAAAGATGGGATTGCAGTATATGAAGATTATGAATTTTGATATTTCCAAAATGGGCTAATTCTTTTTCTAAATAATTAATGTAGCTAGTTTAGGCAAATATGCATGATTGAGTTACTATTTTATTATCTTATTATTTGCTATAGTTCTTTAGTTGAATGGATGTAAAAGCATAACCAAAGTTTGCATCATTTTGGTATCAAGCAAAGGATCGAGAGAAGAAGTTTAATATGGAACGAGAAACTATAGACGCTTAGGTTAAGAATTAGAAATATATTAACTTAAGTGGTAATTATTAGTCAAGTTTTCATAATTAATTTGGATGATAACTTGTCAAATACAAAAGTTAGATTTAGTTTATTATTCGAGTTGATCTTATAACCTAATTGTAAGTTTTAGTAAGACAATTATCTAATCATTTCCCCTTAATCATATATAGGAGGTTAAATTGGTGAAATTAATTCTCAAGAGTTTCCATCATTGATTTATCAATATGTTTTTTATCCCAGTTAAATCAATTTACTTTTCAGTCTAATTTATGATTTTCTTTAAAGCCTTCACTTATCAAATCGGGATAGAATGTTTAGGATTGCAATTGTTTTATTTTTTTTCAAGATTAATTTAGGTGAACCAATTTCACCTTCCTTGGAGATTACCCTAGGAAATCAACTACAACTACTTCGTATACTTGTGAGTAGGATAACCTAGGTATTTTTAGAACTTATTTTGGCATAACAAGTTTTTGGCATTGTTATCAAGAAAGGTGTTTAGTGTGTAGACTTAAATTAATTTTAATTGTTTTGTCTATTCATATATACATGTTTTATTGTGTTTAATTTTTTTATTGATTTAGCATTTCCTTAGCTAGTCCCTGCTTAGGAGGAGGTCTTTAAGAAGTGAACTCGTTTAGTTTATGCTAGGAAGGAGATCTCTAGATAGTGAATTTGTCCCTTTTATTGATAACATACATCAAATATGAAGACCTTAAGGGGACTCTAACGACGATAGTAAGGAACCCAAGCATGAAGATCAAGCTAATAACCAAAAGATGTGTGAAAGGTAGTTAGTTATGAAGGAGTACGCTAGACCAGTGATCGGTACTGCCACTTCATGCATATGTTTTAGCAAGGTAGCTAGAAACTATGAATTGAAGAGTATCCACTACAATACGCTGTCAACTTTGTTTATGAAATCTATATTACCATCTAAACCTTCCCTTCACATAGTTTAAATGAATATTAACTCACAATGAGATGCTTCCTATACATATTAAAGGATCGAGTAAAGGCACGACTGATGACTTTTCCACTCAGTTTATTGATTACATGGGAGGAGGTGTATAATAAATTCATAGAAAAGTTCTATTCCCATCAAAAGACTTCTGAGTTGTGGACGAAGATAGCTACCTTAACTCAGATGGAGGGAGAGCCATTCTATAAGGCATGGGAACATTTCAAACTCTTGCTAATCTAATGACCACACCATCATTTTCCACTTTATATGAAAAACCATTTCTTTTATGATGGATTGACACAATAGTGTTAGTACACGGTGAACAATGTAGCAGGAGGAATTGTCAGAGAGAAGAAGACCAAAGAAACGTATGAAATCTTCGAAATGTTGGGTTCCAATTCTCAATAAAAAAGTGTGAGGGGAAATCGACCTAGATTTTATGAAGTGAGCTTGAATCAAGAAATGGCTATGCAGTTAGTTGAGTTAACCAAGTATGTAAAGATGCTAACTACGAGATTACCCCAAAATGTTCCAAATCAAGAGGTATATGGTATATGTGGAACTCGTGATCATGGAGCTAGTGTTTATTCATACTCTTACGATACTTTTGCAAATGGGGAAGAATAAGTGAACTTACTTAACAGTTTTTAACCAAAGGAGCTAAATGATCCGTAATCAAACCCCTATAACCCTAGATGAAGAAACCACCGAATTTTTTCACAGAAGATCAACAATCCACCAATATAACCCCAACCATAATGCCAAAATTTTCATAGGCTAAATTATTTACAAGGGAAATCTTCAATTTAAAACCCATCGAGCAAGCCTTTATTAGATAAAAGCTTGAATGCGTTTATTCAGGTAACTACTTAAAATCAAGAAATGAACAATAAAAGATTTGATTATTTGGAGGCATTTGTTGAGAGGATTGAGATCTAAGTAGGGCAACTCGCTACTCAAATGCACAATAATCAAAGGGGGAAGTTACCTAAGAATCAACCTGAACAAGCCTAAGTAGTTACTGTTTTGAGAAGTGGAAGAGTGATTGATATTCACATTGAGATTCTTCCTAATCTGTCTAATGTTGCTAATCAAGAGGAGGGGAGCCTCATAAGAGAAAAAGATGGGCAGAAGGAGGTAAGAAATATGTATGACTTTTCTAGTCACATTAAAAAGGCGAAAAACTTAAGTATAAAACCAAGGGCAATAAAGAATAAAAACTGCATAAAGCAACTGATCCTTATATACCACCAATTCCATATCTAAGTCGTCTTAAGGAATCAAAACAAGATGAACAATTTTTGTACTTATATATCATGCTTTCTAAGACTAACATTAATCTACCCTTATTAGATGTGATTAGGAACATTCAGGTTTATGTGAAGTTCTTTAAGGAATTAAGCTCCAAGAAATGAAAGTCTAAGCCTAATGAGAAGGTGATAGTTTCAAAAGTAGCGAGTGCAGTTCTTCTTTCGAAAGTAGTAAGTGCAGTTCTTCAACATCAATTACCCCCAAAACTGAAAGATCCACGGAGTTTTATTGTGAAAGTATCAATGGGTAATGGGGATGAGGTTTAAGTTATGCTTGACTTTAGAGTAAGTATAAACCTTATGCCTCACTCTATTTATGAGAAACTGTATCTAGGACAGTTAAGACCTATTAATATGTGCTTACAATTAGTTAATAGGTCAATCCATTATCTAAAAGGAATAATGGAAGATATGTTAGTGAAGCTTAACAGATTGATTGTCCCTATAAACTTTATGGTCTTAGACATAGTGGAGGTTAAAGAGCAAGGGAAGGAGCATACTATACTCCTAGGGAGGCCTTTTATAGTCACTACCAATACCTTGATTAATGTGAAGAATGGGAGCTGAGCATGAATGTTTTGGAAGAAACAGTAGAATTTTCAATTTTAACGTTAAACACTTTCCTACTACTACTGTTTGTGAAGAATTCTCTCTTGTTGATCAATTTAATTCTATAAACCTTGATTTTGCATTGCAGGAAGAAAAAGAAAAGAAACTGCGTTGGTGAAAGAAATTGATAAATGTTGTAATTGCTAAATGATGTAACTAAGGGAGAAGTTGGTAAGTTCTTGGAGAAAAATCCCAATGAAGAAAATAAAACAGTGGAATCAATCACTTTGAGCGATCAACCTTGAGCATAACAGTTGAGGTGTCTAGCTAAAAGACATTAAAGAAACGCTAAATTGGATACAACCCATATAATTTTTGATTTTTTAATTATTTGTTTGTTATTCCTTTTTTAGTTAAACTCGACTTAATATGTTTGCTTTATATGCATAGGCCTACTTTTCAATCTCTTTTATTTGTCTCCCTTGCAGCTGTTCTCCACTCCTTGACATAGGATGCCATGCTCCATATCGCATTAACCCAGACACCACCCACACTTTTGTATCTTATTTCTATCTTTGTTCTTTTTATTATTTTTACTGCTTGTTAGTTTAATGTCTTTTGGTTTAAATGCTTGTCCATGTTCGTGTTATTTTGTGCCTTATTACTTTTTTATATCACATTAATAACAATGTGATATTTAAGTGTGGGGGGAGTATTAATATAAAATTTTGTTATTATTTTTTGTGATTGTGTGTTTTTTTTTCCCATTTAATATTTAGAGATGCATGGTCATTAAATAAACTCGATCTAGATTAGAAATGCATAATATAAGTGAATGAGTATATGTGCATGCTTAGGCTAATTGACTTGGATTTCAATTAAAAAGGCATCAACTTATTGTGATAGATGAATGGCGTTTTTCATTTGGTAAGAATTTGAGCCCTTTTGAAATATTTAACACCAAATTCAAGTATTCTTTGCTAAGAGTGTTCTTTCATAATTAAGGAACTCTAGAACTTGCTTGCAAATACTAGTCAAGATCACACAGTCTTACACAAACATCAAAATGATGAAGGCAATTAGGGTATACCTTTTTTGCTTAAAAAGCCATCATAATTTTACCCTTAGTGAGCCCCCCTTTGAGCCTAACATGAACCATTTCTTTTTCAAACCTAAACATGAACCATTTCTTTTTCAAACCCAAATGTGATCATTAACCTTGATTATTTAATTTTTTCATCATATCTACTGTAAAGACGAATTGAGAGTTTGAATGGGTATGATTAGGTTTAGGGAGTAATTGCTTGAATAAGTGTGGGATAATCATAGGATATAATTGGTTTTTAGGTTAGGAATGGGCATGGTTGTAATAATTTGTATCTCTCCTCTACATTTTTACCTCTTTTAAACTTGATCTTGTTCTAAATAAAAAAATATTAAAAATAAAAATGGAAAAGAAGAAAAGAAATAGAAAAGGAAAAGGAAGGAAGAGAAGATAACCTAAAAATAATGAAAAGAAAGAGGAGAGACATAAAAATAGGAGTGCTAATCTTGTTAACTTGAAAGGAAACAATTGAGTGTTTTATGTTTCATTAAATGCTCAATTTGTTATGTGATTTAAAACTATGATTTTCCTTTTTCCTACCCTTGTTCTGGCCCCATTATAACCATAATAAAGACCTTTAAATTGATGTTTATGTTTTATATGACTGGTGAAGATTGGATTAGTAAGCAGGCCTATAGTAGATGCCTTATACGAAATGAATTATGAGTGAATATATCCTACCTTTGAATGCTTCAGAGGATGTAGAGAGGAGTAAGTGTCTATCACACTTTTTGATGGTTCTTTGAATTAAAGACTTGTTGATTTTGGCTAAAAATGCAAACAATAGCTTGTTCATGGAATATTATGAGTTTCCAGTTCTCAGATTGTGTTTATTAAAATCATCGTTGATATCTTTGACTATTGTTTGTGAAAATTGTTTTTTTTATTGTTTGTTCATTTATAGTGTAGTGTTCTTTATTTTTCTTGAGGATAAGCATAGTTTAAGTGTGGGGGAATTGTTGTGAATAATTTTTATGGACTTAGCAAGCTTTGATTTTTGATTTTGGTTACAAATTCTGGTATTTTTAATAAAAATTTGAATGAATTGAGTGAAAATGGTCGTGAATGTTGCATGAAGGTTGAAGGGAATGTTTTGTGAATTTTGCATGAAAAATGAAAGTTCACATAAATTTTATAAAAAAAGAAAAGAAAAATGGTGATTAAGGTGTTACTACTGTGACAAACACGTCACGGTGCTGAACGGCCCTCAAGGGGTGACAAACATAGTCACCCCTATGTAAATTCTTTTACATTCATTTTTTTATGGTAACGTGTCATGTGTGCATGGTTTTGACAGCACAGATGAAACCGACCCTAAACCTAGACTCTGAGGATAAATAGAAATGTTTTTAGAGCTAAAAAAGGAGGTTGGATGGAGAGCTAAAAAGGGAGGTGGGAAGAAAGAACAAAAAACAGAAGGAGGTGGAGAAACAATGTGAGGCTCAAAAGAGAAAAAGAACAACAGAGGGGTGAATGCAACGTGAGCAAATGAGCATTTGGGTGAGAACCAAGCAGAAGTTGAAGGGGAAAGCCAATGTAGATAGCTTAAGAGTAGCAGGAGATCATAGCAACTCCCTTATCCGAACACTTGTTTCCTCATTTTGTTTATTATTTCTCTATTGTTTTACTGAACTTACTCCTCTGTTAGTTGATAGACTCATATTTTGTTAGCTTTTGATAGTTCATTTTAGTTATTCACTTTGTTTATTGCTTTAATACTTCTCTTATACTGATAAAGATGGGATTGAACTATATGAAGATGATGAATCTTGTTATTTCCAAAATGGCTGATTCTTTTTCTTGAGAATTGATGTAGCTAGTTTAGTCAAATATGTATGGTCGAGTTACTATTTTATTGTCCTATTATTTGCTATAGGTTTTTAGCTGAATGGATGTAAAAGCATGACCAAACTTTGCATCATTTTGGTATTAAAAGAAGGATTAAGAGAAGAAGTTTAATATGGAACAAGAAACTATGGACACTTAGGTTAAGAATTAGAATATATTAACTTAAGTGGTAATTATCAGTCGAGTTCTCATAATTAAGTTGGATGTTAACTTGTCAAATACAAAAGTTAGATTTAGTTTATTATTCTAGTTAATCTTAGAACCTAACTGTTAATTTTAGTACGACAATTATCTAATCATTTCCCCTCAATCATGCATAGGAGGTTAAATTAGTGAAATTATATATCAAGAATTTCCCTCATCGATTTACCAATCCATTTTTGTTCCCAGTTAAATCAGTTTATTTTTCAGTCTAATTTTTAAATTTTCTTTAAAGTCTTCACTCAACAAATGAGGATAGAATGTTTAGGATTGCATCTTTATTTATTTTTGTTTAAGATTAATTTAGGTGAACCAATTTTATCTTCCTAAGAGACGACCCTGGGTAATCAACTACAACTACCTCATATACTTGCGAGTAGGACAACCTAGGTATTTTTAGAAATTATTTTGTCATAACACTGTCTTCTTTGGAAATCCATATTGGAAGCATATATAATTATATGGAAAACAGGTAGATTGTTTTACTTTATTAAGAGTCCAGAATGAATTTTACTGATAAGAGCATTTCTAACTACATAAGCTAAGTCTAGTGGGATAAAAAGAGATGATAATCCTCCTCTTGTAATGTACTTTATGGTTGTCGATAATAAACCAAAATTTGACCAAAAACAAAAAGCTTTTCAAGAGTTATGGAGAATTAATTTTTGTCTCATAATTGCACGAAAATCATCACAATTCAACATTTAGTGAGCAAAATCGCATGTCCAATTGAAATTTCATCCAAATCTTATGCAACTTTTAAATTGAATTAATGAATCATATGGGTAAGGATAAAATTCAACTATTAGACCACAATCAAGCACAAAATCGATCAAATTTACATTAAATCGCAAAATCCTATCCTTAGCATTTTTGGGATGAAAATCCCTAAAAATTGTAAAATACCCAAAGATTCATTCATAAAGAAGTGAAATCGATTAAAATATTCACTTGGGTGTCGTAATTTGGCAAGAAAAATGCTGAAATTGGGTTAGAGAGGGAGAGAGGCAACGAAGGGTGTGTTGGAAGAGAGGAAAAATGAGAGAAATGAAGGAATTAGGGCATTTTAAAGGTTGTTGTAGACTTACATAGTCTGCTACACGATCATGTAGCCGACTATATAAGTCACTGACTTTTTAAAATCTAAAGGACATGAGCATGTAAATTATCGCGGACTTACATGATTAAGTACATCGTCTTGTAGCTGATTGTGTAATTCTATATGGGCATGTCCAATAAGTGAGTAACACTCTATGAACATTTATGAAAATTTTTTAAAAGATTTAGATGGTATACAGTCACATCTAGAGACTCCATAAGTCTCCGTGACCATGTATAACATGAAAAATAGCTGGAAAATTTTTAAATTGATCAATCAATGTTACAAATCTTTAACATGCATACCTTAACACAATAAATATATACAATCACATCAGGATGCTTTTTATCATAAAACTAAAAATCATTAAAAATCAATAAAATCATACATCCATCATATTATTAATCAATCAAAATCACTCCAAAATTAAGAAAATTATGAACTCATGTTAAAGACTTTACGAAAAATTAACCAACATACATGCCAATTTAAGGTCATTAGCATGTCCATTCCTTATATAAAGTGCTTAGTCAAGAGAAAGGAAAGAAATCACTTCCCTTTCTTTTGAAAGGACTCCTCCGAGATATGGTTTGCATTGATGTACATTCACTTTGAATATTTCCTTCTTATCATTCTCCAACTCCAAAGCTTCGTGCTTGAATACGTGAGTCACTTTGAAAGGATCACCCCAATGTGAAAAGCTTTCTATAAATGATCTCAAAGGGTGTTGTACCAATTAATGTCTTAAATATTGTTCGATAAGCCCATAAAACATCATCAAGCTTCAATGCCCAATTTCTCCAATATTCTCTTCAGCTCACAGTTAACCACCCCCACTTACCCACTTTTTTACAGATGGTATGGTATGGTCATATGTTAGAATCCATATCTCTTCAAAAGAGCTTTTGAAAGACTTGTTACAGAAATGAGCTCCTCCATCACTAATTATGGCTCTTAACACTCCAAATCTATTGAATAAACTTTTTATGAAATATTGCATAACCTTACCATCATTATTTGAAGTATCCATTGCTTCAGCTCATCATGATATATAATCCACTCTGACTAAAATGACGGTGTTCCTTATAAAAGATGGGAATGGTCCCATCAAATCCAGTCCCTAAACATCAAAAACTTCTACCTCTAAAATGTTTGATAACAGCATCTCATCTTTCTTTGAAATGTTTCCCACTCTTTTACATCTATCATATTATACTACAAATTCATGAGCATCTTTGAACAAGTTAGTCCAATAGAACCCACATTCCAATACTTGAGTTGTCATCTTATTCTCTCAATAATGCCCTACATAAGTAGAATCATGACAATGTGTTAGTATGCTTAACATTTACTCCTCTAGAACACATCTCCTAAACAAACTGTCAACATAAGTTCTATAAAAGATTGCTTCATCCCACAAGTAGTGAGTTCACTCATATAAGAACCTTTTCCATTGCTTGTAAGACAAATTTAGGTGAAGCATACCACCTGTGACATAATTTGCTATATTAGCATACTATGGTACCAATAGGTGGTTTATCAACATCAGGGTTTCATCAAGGAATCATTTATTGATATCATATCTTTGTTGTATTCCCCCCCTTTAAAACGTGACAGGTGATTATTCACCAAGTTTTTCACTCCCTTCTTGTCTCTAATCTCAATGTTGAGTTTTTATAAGAGAAGCACCCATCTAATAAGTCCTAGTTTTGCTTCTTTCTTGGCAAAAATATACTTCAATGCTGCATGTTTAGTAGAAATGATCACTTTAGATCTCGAGAGGTAAGACCAAAATTTGTCATATGTAAACACAATTAATACTAATTCCTTTTTAATATTAGTTTAATTTAGTTGGGCCTCTATTAATGTCTTGCATGCATAGTAAATAATATGCAGCCTTTTGTCCTTACGTTAGCCTAACATACTACCCATAACATGATCGCTAGCATCACATTTGACTTTAAATGATAATGGCCAAGCCAGTGACGTCAATATCAATGTTAAAGTAAATGCCCCTTTTAACCTATTAAAAGAAAATAAACAACTATCATCTAATATAAAAGGCACATCTCTAACTAAAAGATTAGTTAGAGGTATAGCAATGAGAGGGAAGTCCTTAATATATCAGAGATAAAATCCTAGATGTCCTAAAAATGCTCGAACACCTTTGACATTGATTGTTGGCGGAAACTTTTCAATGAACTCTATTTTGGCTCTATCCACTTTTATATGTTGGCACAATATCTTATGTCCTAAAACAATGCCCTCATCCACCGTGAAGTTCAATTTCTCCTAGTTTAGAGCCAAGTGCAACTTTTCACGTCTTTGATGAACTCTATCCAAATTTGTCAAATAGCGATCAAAAGAGTTCTTAAAGAACAAAAAATCATTGATGAAGATTTCATCTCCATTATGTCCTCAATCCTATCTACAAAAATAGACATCATACACCTTTGAAAACTTGTTTAGGAATCCATCTGTACGCAAATGTTCCATAAGGATATGTGAAAGTAGTCTTCTCTTGATCTTCTGGATGGATGAAAATTTGATTGTATATTGAGTATCCATCAAGGAAACAGTAGAATGCATGGTCAGTCACCTTTTTTATCATTCTATTTATGAATGGTAGAAGAAAGTGTTCCTTCTTAGTCAATGTGTTGAGCTTCCTATAATTAGTATAAACTTTTTAACATGTGATTGTGAGAGTAAAGATCATCTCACTATTTTTACTCTTCATCACAGCCATGCTGCCTTCATAGGTATATAATGTATTGGTTTGACCTATTCACTATCAAAATTGGGTAAATGATACCCTCATTTAATATCTTCATTGCCTCTTTCTTGACCACTTTGTTTGTATGATGGTTTAACCTTCATTGTCTTTCCCTCACCTCCTTACTCCTTTCCTCAATATTAATCCCATGCATCATCACATTAGGACTTGTTCCTCTTATATTTGATATCTTCCATGTCATGGCTTTCATCCTCTTCTTAATCGTATCTACAATTCTATTCTCTTGTTTCCCATATAGTTGGATTGAAATGATGATAGGTAAAGTGTGATCCTAACTTAGAATAGTATACCTAAGATGCGTAAGTAAGGGCTTCAACTCAAGAGTCGGTGGTTTAATAATGGAAGGTGGCATGGGTGCTTCTATTAACTCTTCTTTTTCTCATTCCCCTTAATTTTCAATTTCTCCAAAACTCACTTCTTCATTGCAGCTCTCCTTTTGCTCTTTCATGCTCTCATCTACTATGTTTACCTTCATACAAGATTTGCCTTCCATTGGATTCTTTAATACTTTGTTCATATTAAATTCTAATTGTCTGACACCAATACAAAATATGGGTTTTCCTTTATGTACATCAAATTTCTGTATTTATAAATGGGTTATAAATAATAAATAGACAATTTTTATCCTTTTTCAAAGTATAACACTACAAAGTCCATCGGAATAATGAATTTGTCCATTTTGACTACAATGTCCTTCACCACACTAATTAGTTTCTTCAATGATTGATCTACCAACTTAATAAGTATGGAAGTTGGCTTCACATCGCTTAGCCCTAATTTTTAAAAAAAATCAAAGGCATAAGATTAATACTTGCGCCTAAGTGGCATGAACATTTAGCAAACTCTAAATCACTAACATCACAAGGTATAGTGAAACTCTTAGGGTCCTTCAATTTTAAAGGCATATGGCTGGTCATTATAAAACTGCAGCTTTCTATCAGAGAAAAAGTTTTGTTGTACTCTTAAGTTTGCTTTTTTGATAGTATATGCTTGAGGAATTTTGCATACTTAGACATGTGTTCTAAAACCTCTACAAAAAACAAGTTAATTTGTAATTTCTTTTGCTTTTCCAAAAACTTTGAAATTTATACATCTAATTTGTTCTTCTGCAGCCTTTATGGGAATGGAAACTTTGGTACATATGGAGGAGGAGAAATATAAGGAGCATCCTCTTTTTTTTTTCTTCATCATTTTCCTTTTTCTCTTGATCTTCTACATAGTAGGATTCAACTTGTTTTTCAAATGATTCTTCCAACTCTTTCCTACTCCTAAGTGTGATGGCTTTAGTTGCTCCCTTAAGTTTACTTCTATGCTACTCAGGAGACTCCCCACATTTCATGTAGACAATGTATTAGCTAATTAGCCCAATTGAACCTCCATATTGTGAATGGAAGATGCATGATTCTTTACTATTTAGTAGAATTTAGCTTCCATCCTCTTCTGGGTCTTAGCTAATTAGCCCAATTGAACCTCCATATTGTGAATGGAAGATGCATGATTATTTACTATTTAGTAGAATTTAGCTTCCATCCTCTTCTGGGTCTTATCTTGGCTTATGAATTTGGAATTCAACATATTTATTAAATTATCCATCTTTGATTCTAATGAACCGAGCTTGTCTTACTAAATTCTTAATGGGCTTTGAGTTCTCCTTTAATTTCTTGCATTGTTAGACCAACATAAATCGGAGTGGTTCTTCTACCCAGGATTATAAGTATTTGAGTAGGGATTATTATCTCCCTGACTATATTGTACTCTCAAAAAGTTGAGTTACTTTATATTGTTGTTTTCCACTAGGAAGCAATTAGTTATGATATGACTGTCGGGTCTGCAAAGCTCGCATCCATACTGAATTGCCTTAAATGGGCTAAAAGATGTGGCTTTCAAGCTGTTCAATTGTTTGTTTAGGTTTTCCACATCATCTTGCAACATTATTGTTGAATCTACAGCAAGCGCTCCCTTTTGATGTTGACTGTTGTCAACTTCTTTTCAATCTTTAAAGACAGATATTGTTTGCTATATCTTCTAATAAATCATTTGTTGCCTTAACTATTTTCCTCATTAAAGGGACACCAATTGCTACATCAATGATGCCTCTTATGGGGAATCGTTGTAGAACATTTATAAAAGAAACTACTTTGGCAAGTTATGATGTGGTCAGCTCCTTTGTAATTCCTTGAATCGCTCTTATACTTCATCTAAAGACTCCTCTTCATTTTGCTAAAATTTTGTAATTTCTTTTACAAGCCTTGTATTCTTTTTTAAAGGGAAGTACTTAGTGAAGAAGGCTTGCACTAGCTACTCCTAAGTTGCGATGTTCACTAGGTTGAGTGAATTCAACCATGCTTTGACACAATCCTTAAGTGTAAAAGGAATGAGCCTCATCTTAATTGTATCTTTGATAATTCATTGTACCTAAACATTTCACAAATCTCCAAAAAATTGACTAGATTAGCATTGGAATCCTTATTAGCTAGTCAATAAAATTGTATGTTGATCTAGAACATGCTTAATATACTGGTTCGATTTCGAATGTATTAGTCTGCACTAGTGGTCTTTTAATCCTTTGCTGATTCTCATTGAGCCTTGGTCTTATGAAGTTCATAAAGATCCTTTACTGCTATTTTCTCTCCTCCGTTATTGTTTTATCTATTACTTCTTGGTTTTTGCTTTATGAATATTTCTTGCTTGCTTCATGATTTCAAAGGTTGATGTATCTTCTACTTTTCTTGAGCTCCAAGTGATTCTTATGTTCATGCACTTGCAATCACAAATAAGAAAAGTATCAAGTTCCTTAAATAAAAGGAATTTAGTTTATGATAGATGTTTGGAAGAAGTATTGATGTAAATGGCAGGTCATCTTGGGTTGTCTATCCCACCTCCACCATATGAAGCAGCTGTATCGTCTTTAGTTCCACAGCAATTTGAGGCTGTACAATCTGAGGATCATCCTTCTACAAACATGCCGAATTCAAAAAAGGACTGAGGGATGCTTTTATTTATTTTTTCTCTTATTATTTGGGTATTTTTTATTTTCTTTATTATGTATAAACGTTAGTAAAATGTTTGTTATGTTATGTTATTTTTATTTCAATGTTCTTTATTTATTTTTTATCTTTTTATCTTCTTTTGTCTATATTTTGCGAGGCTGGATGTATCTAACATAAGATGAATATTCTTCAATTTAAGAAATTATACATATTCTTATTTAGGGCAATATCAATCAAACATTTTATCATTGTTATTTTATTTTTATGTGCTTCAATCATATCAGGGATGGCAATGGGTCAGCCCATTAAAATTAAAAGTTTAAAACATGTCTTTTTTAATTGGGTTTGGCCTGGTTAGGCCTAACTTTTCTAAGCAAAATGATGTCGTTTTGTTTAGAATAGTTGAGCCTTGAGTCGGTCTGAGCTGGCGCATTGTAAACACCTGATTCTGGGCCCATGGGCCAGCCAATTGCCATTCCTAGATTGTGTAGATTAGGGACAATGTACAAATTTAAATGCAGGGAAAGGAATTTAATTTTCTTAAGTTTATTATAAACTTTTTTATTAAATCTTATTAACCGATATCCCAATTTAGTTAAAATCTGCCCATAATACTTTACATCATTATTAATTATTGAATTGAATTAATATGTAAAAAGATGAAAGTTAGAATATACTTGCTTTTATAAGTTATATTTTTAGTAATCATTAAGATAATCAATTTGAATGAAAATTGTATATTTTTTACAGAGAAGATCATGTTTGTGAGTTTTTGAGCCTAAAAGCAAATTACATCATTATTTTAAGCTATTTTATTCTTTCATGTTTATTATCATACATAGCTGGATCATTATAGAACTTGCTTTAATTATTCATATTGATATCACATTTGTTAAATTAGAAGCATTGGAATGACGAAGGCATTTAGATTGTACCTTTTTTAGCCTTTTTTTATTTATTATCCTACCATATTTTATCACTTAGGAGTAATCAATTTTGAGACTTAGCCTTTTCATTGATTATAACCACATTATTGGCCTTTAACTTAATTTTTTAAAGCCTTTTATTATTTTGAACCCTGAAGGCATTTTACATTTACTTGATCACTTGAAACTTAAAATTTGAAAAGGTCTAATATTTCTTTAACTATTATTACATGATAAATGATAGAAATAAAATTAAAAATAATAAAATAAAAATAAAATATAAGTTGTGAGCATTAAAAAAAGTGTTAAATTTATGGTATTAATGGAATTATGGTGTGAAGGAACTATGTTGTAAAGAACTAAGTTTCATTTAATTTTGTTTACATAAATTTCCTTCAATATTATCACCTTTTTTATTATTCCTATCATACCCTAACCTAAGCCTCATTAAAACCTTGTAATAAGACCTTTTGATTTTTGTTTCTAGTTTACTTATAAATGGTGAAGATATGAATTTATTACAAGCTTATCATTGAGAATTTTTCTATGCAATAATTTGAGAGTTCTTACATTTTTTATCTTAAACACTTTCAGTGCATTTAGTGAATCCCCGACAATGACAGTAAAAACTTGTTTCTTGTATTAGTGTATACAATACTCCAAGAATATGGATTGTATATTGTAGTATACAAGATATCGTTCCCACGAGGATTGGATTAGTCGCCAACAAAATGTAATTCACTTTATCTAAGTTAAAAAAAGATTGAATAAATTAAAATTAAAATTAATTAACTAAAATTAAAAACAACCCAATAAAATTAAACAATTGAACCAATAAAATAGCATTAGAAGTGAAGTTAATCATTAATGGAAATTTAGGGGTTATTTTATCCTTGTTTATCTTCCTTTTATCTTATTAATTCAATTATGCTTGATCCTAGATATCCTAAGGTTTTAATTTCCTCTCTTGAGATTTAACCAATAATCTCAATTGAAATAAATAACAGTTGAATTGCAATCTGTCAATTCATAAAACTACTTTTAACTTCTTAATTGGATTTGAAGCTATCCTAAGGGTAATTAACCCATAATTAAGATCTCTTTTCAATTGTTTATTAATCTGATATTGACAAGTCTATTAAGTTATCAACTCTCATTGAACAACCTAATATAGACAACTTTGATTCAATCTCTTGATTTCTTATCAAGTATAAGCATGATAAATACCACAAAACATCATATATTGAATTTAACAAGATAAACATTAACAAAACAATTCAAGAATAAGCCCTAGTATAGATTTAGAATCAC
The DNA here is from genome assembly GCA_026874005.2 of Erythroxylum coriaceum. NCBI lineage: Eukaryota > Viridiplantae > Streptophyta > Magnoliopsida > Malpighiales > Erythroxylaceae > Erythroxylum > Erythroxylum coriaceum. The sequence goes on along the minus strand of JANQAP020223237.1, from coordinate 7,224 downwards.
ATAATCATGTTCAAAACACAACTAATCATATTTGACATCCAAGGTAATGGAATAGAATAAGAACTAATGAATAAGCTTAAAATTCTTGATATGAATTTTTGGAAAGATGGAATAGACTTAATGTTTCCACAATTTAATCTTCTTTTTTATGATGTGTAATATTTTTGCATTTTTTCTTTTCCTTTTTAGGTTTCCTTAATGACTCTCTTTTCCTCTCTCTGAATTCAGACGCTTCCCTTCATATAGCCTTCCTATTATCCTTATATATCATCAAACTAGGGTTTTTGAAATATACTCGGTCACTTACATGACTGTGTATCTCTAAAAACACCTTAATTTGTGACTTTATGTAGTTACAAAGACTTAAACAGGCATCATACACTATCATGTATGGCAACATACATAGGTGTGCAACTCTACACCGAAAGAATCATGTCTTTAAAGCTCCACACGTTTATAGTGAATTACACATCATTATACATGATTGTTTAGCTCCATGATTGCTCCAATTCTTCCATTCTATGCCACAACTTCACCTAAATACATCTACTCTTAGTCTATGAAGAAAATTATCACCTAAAAACACACATAAAGCAAATAAAGTACCAAAACTATTATAAAACTTTTAAATAACAAGAAAAATACATTAAATATGGGTATATAAATATTGACAAATAATTACCTATCAATAATTGCCATGAACAAAAACAATAATGAAGTAAAGAATCTCCTTTAACTTGATAGTTAGCATTTTTTAGACAACGTTGTATATAGTATTACAGCAGGAGATTTAAAATATTTTTTATTTGTATTTGGGTTATACATTATTGATACTAGGAAAATGAAAGTTTTGTTTAGGTTCTTCCACATCCTACTTTTCTAAAAAACATTCTAGAATAACATATAGTGTGATATCCCCAGTCAACTGCTAGGTTTTACGAAAAAAATCATAAACTAATCTAAACTATGACCTCTTTCTAGAAAACAACTAAAAGAACTAGATCCATATCCCTTTTAGTCAAAAGTTTTTAAAGAAAATCTGTTTGATCTATATTAATATATCTAGAAATAATATCATTTAGATATTTGATTGAGAACTAACTAAATCTTTGAAAATCAATAATGATTTTAAAACATTCAAATGCCAATTGGTTTACATTATCATGGTTGTGAATGGTTCTTCCCTAATCAACAATTAATGAGATAATATTATTGATTTTCCTTTTTTCATTAGAGTTATGGAAGAATTTAATATTTTTTCTCCTAATTATCTAATTAACTTTGGATTTATGCATAATGAAGATGTGGTAGACTATCATGGCTTTTTTTGAAAAAACAAATATAAGAATTCATTAATAAAGAAAATGAAGTATAATTACAAATAACCTGGGAAGGTACCTCGTACACATGCTATCTTCGATTACTATCTATTCAAAAGACAAGATAAAAATAAACATTGAGATAAAACTATCATGGCTTCATTATAGTACCAAAGTTTCATTCTTTCAACTTCTACAAGTGAACCATCCAACATATTAGCTTAAAGAAGCATTTGAACTTTAGTTAGTTCTTCTTTAGAGTTAACAATGGCTTTTTATTTATTATCAATTAGCTTAGAAATAGGATTAAGATCTCTTTTTTTCTCTTTGAATCTATAAAGAGCATGTACTTAGATATAAGTAGAAATAACTTTTATAATAATATCTTCAAACCTTAAACAATTGACATATTTCTTGAATTTTAAGGGAAAGTGCCTAACTACCTTAAGATGATGCCAAAATGGCTTAATAAGATTCTAACTAGAAATCATTTATTATTAAAGGTTTTCAATAAGTTAGGAAGATCATTTAACTAAGAGATATTAAACAATATCTAGTTTAACTTTTTATAAGGAACAATTTACAACTTTATTTATTGTTCTATGTAAATAAATTCTCCTCATACCTTAAATCAATTAATTATAAAGAGTTATGCGTTAGTGAAATATAAGTTTCCTTAGTCCATCCTCCTAAAGGTCCTTCATATTCTTAAGCTATGAGATTAATATTGGAATCCCCAAGTATCAGCTAAGGGGAGTCAATAGCAACACTAAATATTATTAGACCTGATTAAAAAAGCTTTTGAAGGGAGGAATTATTAGATGTGACCGTGTAAGTAACCATAAATTTAGAAATTGATTATAAAAAACAAGCAAGAACTCCAGAGGAATCATATGCTACTATAATCTAATCATTATAATGACGATGAATATTGCTAATAAAAGGCTAAGTGCCATAAGAGAGAGGTAATTGTTTAACTTATAACCTTTTATCTCTATATCAAGAAACCCTACTAATATCAGTTTATGGGAGTTTCAAAAATACTTAACGAATTCTTGCTTGCAGGAGCATTTCAGGCCTCTTATATATCAATCAAGAATAATATTAGGGAGAGAGTGGGATTGTTAAAGTTTTTCTATTTTTCCACTAACTTTCTTCTTACTTTTACTAAGATTAGGAAAATCTAATATTTTTAATACCTCATAAGCATCAATAAGGAAAGGTTCATAACAAAATGGACTTATAAAAGGAGGTGACGAGGATTCCATGTAATGATATGATCCATCATCATCTTAGTAAAGAGAAATTAAAGATTTTGAGATATCTTCTCGTGACAGAGAATTATTACACAAAATAGTTGGAGGATCTATGGGGATCAAAGAAGGGGAGATTACTTATTGGTATTGATCAAGGACTATCATTCTCAAAAACAAAATGGGAATAAGTTTGTAGAAATTTGGGTATTCCCACTATTTTTTCATACTCCCTTATGGAAATTTTCTTACAAGTTCTTTCCATTCCTTAGTTCTCACTTAAGCTAAGTAAAATGTTCAAATATATTATATTTTCATCCTTGTGAAGTTTTATTTTTTATTTTTTGAAATTTCCTTTTCCAATTCAACCTTATTATATTAACGAGCATAATCAATTCCTTTATTGAATCTATAGTTGGATCCATATGAACTATTTTATTAATTACACTAGCAAGGTAACTTAATTCTCCTAAATACACTAATATTCTTTGTCCAAATGGTCATACAAAACTGACCTAAACCCCGTCCTATGAAAACAGCTGTTTGGAGGTTTCGGGTCCCTTATCCCACAATTGTGGGAAATGGTGAGGTGTTGAAATCCAACCGTGATCGAATCACAGGTGCAACGGATAATAAAAATTTTTATGGATTCCGAGCAGATTCCGATAATTGTATAAACTTGAATAAAATATAAACAATTTAGAAATCGCACACTGCTTGCTATCCTATTCAAAAATCTTCGAAACTTTCTCCGATTGATCAATCACCAGTTGTTCAAGTGTTCAACCTCTAATGATATCCACAGAGCAATTCTCAAACTGTTTTGAGACGAAAAAGACAAAATTGCTAGCTTCTAAAAGCTTTTCCCGTTTTTATAGAAAAAATCATAAGAGTCTTTTATTAAAATTAAATCTCTTTAATTATAATTAAAATAAAATTCTAATTGTAATTAATTTAATTTTAATAAAATCAAATATCTCATATTTGATCACCAAAGTTTCTCAAACTTTATAATTAAATCCAACTTAATTAAATTGATTTTTCTTTCACAAATTGCTCTTTGATATGTGACCCAGTAGGTTCCTAATAAATTGGCAATGATTATAAATTATTATTCTAATTCACAATTAGAATTAAATAAATTAAAACTTCTTTCAATTTATCTTTAATTCTTCAATTAAATACTTCATAATCATAAATCATGATTGACGCCTAGCAACATGTCATGATTACCCAAATATCAAGAATGTCATAATGATTGACTTAACCGGTCCATGCATAGTTGTAACGTATAATTTAATCATTTCGTCATTCAATATGCTAATTGGAGAGAGTATGGATATAGTGTCTAATTTTATCATCAAATCATGTTCGTTCTTGCTAATTAGTAATTGATTTATAATTGAAATTTAAAAACACCTTTTTAAATGTCAATTCACTCTGGCTAGATAATTTCATAAATCATTACTAATCAAAAATAGTAGAATATTCTCTCTAATTACTTTAGAGTGACGAATCCTATATTGACTTACTCAACTTTCTACATATGGATCACACTGTATCCAATTACTACCGACTAAATTATCCTAGGACGATTCATAAGTAACATCAAAACATAGTAATTCCCACACTAGATACTTTAGTAATCTCAAATATGAGGATCAATTATACAACCATCATTATGAGATAATCCACAGACACACAAGTAATGTTCCACTTAGGATTCTCATAATTGGGTCAGTTCAGTGAACTTATTCTCTAATAAACACCCACATTTTTGTTTAAGTGTCTCCACATTTTAATTTATAAGATCAATTACTTTCTTTATAAGAAAGAAACAAATATGTGCTAGTCTAATCATTTCATCAATATCCTATCTTGATGAAACTATAACTAGGAACATTTTAGGAATAATATAAAAATGCAAGTCAAATATGATAATTATAATCGCATTATAATTTCTAAGTGCATAATAATTATTCCATGGATTTTATCTTTATGATTAATAGTTAAATAATTAACAATTACATAAAGATAAAGAATTCCTTTTATTAAATAATAATAATGTCGTATAAATAAATTGACAACCAAAATAAATTGGCTGCAAAGGCATAAACCAACAATCTCCCACTTGCACTAAAGCCAATCGCCAATGTATCGAATACCATAGCCATCCATATGTCTATCATGTCTCTTTAAGAGGATCTGCTAGATTCTCTTCAATGGGAACTCGCTCCAATTCTATATCTTTCCGCTCCTCTATCTCCTTGATCAAGTGAAACTTCCTGAGCACGTGCTTGGATTGTTGATGAGACTTGGGCTCCCTTTCTTGTGCAATAGCACCTTTGTTGTCACAGTACAATACTATGGGATCAACCATGCTAGGAACCACTCCAAGTTCAGTAATGAACTTCTTAATCCAAACTGCTTCCTTTGCCGCCTCTGACACTAAAATGTACTTTGCTTCGGTTGTTGAATCTGCAATGGTTGGTTGTTTGAAACTCTTCCAACTTAATGGACCACCATTTAGAATGAAGATGTACCTTGACTGTGATCTACTATCATTGTGATCTGACTGGAAACTAGCATCTAAATATCCTTGAACTCTCAGTTCATCTCCTCTATAGACCAAGAAAACATCTTTAGTTCTTCTTAAGTACTTTAAAATGTTTTTCACATCCTTCTAATGACCCTCACTAGGATTAGACTAAAACTTGCTCGTTATGCTCAAAGTATAAGAAACATCTGGTCTAATGCATAGCATCACATATATGATTGATCCAATTACCGAAGCATATAGAATACAATCCATTTTATCTCTCTCCTCTTGTGTCTTTGGAAATATACTCTGTGAGAGAGAAATCCCATACGATATGGATAAGAATCCCCTCTTGGAATTCTCCATGCTAAACCTTTTTAGCACTTTATCTATGTACATGGATTGGGATAATCCAAGCAACCTTTTGATTCATCTCTATAGATCTTTATTCCCAGAATATAAGTTGCTTCTCCTATATCCTTCATAGAGAAGTTCTTGGACAACTAGATCTTTACAGACTGTAGCATAGGTATGTCGTTTCCTATTAGCAATATGTCATCCACATATAGTACCAAGAAAACAACGACACTCCCACTAACCTTCTTATAAACACATGATTCATCCACCTTTTTGATAAAATCAAACTCTTTGATTGAACTCTGTGATGCTTTCTTAAGTCCATAAATGGACCTTTGCAACTTGCATACTTGATTACGAAATCTCTTAGATTCAAAACCTTCATGTTGTATCATATATACATCCTCTTGTAAATTTCCATTGAGAAATGCAGTTTTGACATCCATATGCTAGATTTCATAATCATGATATGCAGCTATGGCTAACAAGATCTTGATGGATTTTAGCATAGCTACTGAAGAAAAGGTTTCATCAAAATCAACTCCTTGTTTTTGTTTGTAACCTTTAGCCACTAACCTTTCTTTGTACGTATGTACATTACCATCCCTGTCAGTTTTTCTCTTAAAAACCCACTTGCATCCAATAGGTACAATACTAGTAGGTGCATCAACCAAAGTCCATACTTAGTTAGTATACATGGATTCCATTTCAGATCTCATAGCTTATTACCATTTTAAAGAATCAATATCAGATATTGCTTCTTTAAAAGTAGTAGGCTCATCATGTATGAGTGATACATTATTCTTTCCCTGCTCAATATGTAGATCTAATCTAGTGGGAGGACGACGTATCCTACTAGTTCGTCGTAAACTATGTGTCTCTTGAACTCTCTGTTGTACATTATATGTATCAACTTAAGGTTCTTGTTCCATTTCGATGTGAATTTGTGGCTCTTGAACTTCTCGAAGTTTAACCTCACTCCTACTACTTTCATTGAGAATAAATTCTCTTTCTAAAAATGTAGCATGTTTTGAGACAAACACCTTTTGCTCAATAAGACGATAGAATTGATAACCGAAACTCTCTTTCGGATACCCCACAAATTTGCATTTATCTAATTTAGCTTGAAGCTTATCAGATATGGCACGCTTCACATAAGCTTCACATCCCCAAATCTTTAAGTATGATAATCCAAGTCTTCTTCTAGTCCATATCTCATATGGTGCTTATCAACTGATTTAGAAGGAGCTATATTTAAAAGATATATTGTGGTTTCAATTGCATATCCCCAAAAGGATATAGGAAGCACTGCATAACTCATCGATCATAGAATGTACCATATCTAATAGTGTACGATTTCTCCTCTCAGAAACTCTATTATGTTATGGAGTTACAGGAGGAGACCATTGTGAGAGAATCTCATTCTCTTTTAAGTAACCAAGAAGCTCATGGTTTAAGTATTCACCACCTCGATCTGATCTAAGTATCTTAATACTTTTCCCAGTTTGTTTCTCTACCTCTATTCTAAATTCTTTGAACTTTTCAAATGATTCAAACTTTTGTTTCATCAAGTACACATAACCATATCTAGAATGGTCACCTGTGAATGTAATGAAATATGAGAATCCACCTTTAGCATTTATGGACAGGGGCCCACGTACATCTGAATGTATTAATTCTAGTAACTCACTAGAACGTTGTCCCTTTCCCTTAAAGGGTAGTTTGGTCATCTTTTCCAATAAACAAGATTCACAAG
>JANQAP020222873.1:0-16149 GCA_026874005.2 Erythroxylum coriaceum | reverse complement strand
CCCATCAACTTCCTAAGTGATGATCAAAAGAAGTTAAGCTGAAGGTCAAAGAAGAAATTGAAAATTTATGTAAGGCTGGTTTTATTAAACCAACCAAATATACTGAGTTGTTGACTAATGTGGTGCCTGTAGTCAAGAAGAATGGAAAAATAAGAATATATTTAGACTTTAGGGATTTAAATGTAACCACTCTTAAGGATTTATATATAATGTCGATTGTAGACTCTTTAATAAATGTGACAACTAGATATTCTTTATTCTCTTCATGGATCATTTTTTTAGATTATAACCAAATTTTTATAGCTAAATTGATATTTCTAAAATAGCTTTTCGATGTCTAGGATCAATCGAGATATTTAAGTGGTTTTTAATGCCTTTTAGTCTAAAAATTATAGGTGCAACATATTAGAAGGCCATGAATGCTATTTTTCATAATTTGATTGGGCATTCATTGGAAGTTTACATAAATGATATTTTGAAGAAGTCAAATAAAAGTATAGCTCATATCTAAAATCTACAAGTAGCTTTATGGAGGATGAGAATACAAAAACTAAAGTTAAATCCCTTAAAGTGTGTTTTTAGAGTGAAAGTAGGGAACTTCCTAGGATTTTTGGTTCACAATAGAGGAATTAAATTGGATATTAATAAAGCAAAAACCATTCTTGAAGCAGATCCACCTCAGAATAGGAAGGAGCCTCAAAGGTTTTTAGGCCAAGTGAACTAAATAAGAAGGTTTATTACTAATTTGGCAGGAAAAACAAAATAATTCTCAGAACTATTAAAGTTCAAGAAATTTGAAGAATTATAGGAGGAAAGGCATCGGGCGAAATTCAATAGTATCAAGAAATACTTAACCAAGTCCCCAGTATTGGTGCCCCTAAAAAAAGGAATTCTATTAAAGTTATATATCTTTGCAGCAAAAGAATCTATTGGATGTATGTTAGCCTAGAGTAATGAGGCTGATCATAAACAAACTTTTTATTATTTGAGCAAAATTCTTACGCCAACAGAAGAGAAGTACTTACCCATCATTAAGTTATGTGAGATGTTATATTTTGCTTGTTCAAAATTAAGGTATTACTTATTGTAAAATAAAATCTTTATAGTATCAGAGACTGATTTAATGAATTGCATATTGAATAAGCTGATCCTCTTATGAAATATTAGGAAATGGCTTACGACTCTTATAAGAATTTAACTTGATATATTATCCTAAAAAATCTATAAAAGGTTAGGCACTTATTGACTTCTTAGCAAGCCATCCTTTATTCAAAATACAAGAGGACAAGAGTCACTTAGTCCTCAATTGTGAGAAAAAGTTATGGGAATTAAAATTTAATAGGTCTACTACATAAAATTCTACTATTGTTGGAATAGTCATAATTACACCAAATGGAACCAAAACTCTTCTCTCCCTTAAAATAAACTTCCTATGTACTAATAATTAAGTAGAATATGGAGGGTTACTAATTGGACTAGAATTTCCAGTTGATTTTTAAGCTACAGAAATTCTAGTAAAAGGAGATTCATAATTAGCATTATGCTTAGTGGCAAAGAAATATAAATGCATGAGTTTAGCTTTATCACCTTATTATATTGTTGCTATCCAATTGCTAGAATTCTTTCATAATATAGAATTTTAACATATTATGTGAGGTGAAAATTAGGAGGCAAATAATCTTTTACAAATAGCATTCAGGGTGAAAATTTCCAAAGACTTAGTCCATAAGTGTATTATGGTACAATGAAGGTCTCACCCATCCATTTATAGGAGAGTAATTTCACTAGAAGCCTTTAATATTGATAAAGAAGTTTCACACAATTGGAGGTTGGAAATTAAAGACTTTTTAGAAAACCCTAGTAGGAAAATATCATTCAAACTTAAGTAACAAGTGCTTCATGCATGTCAAATACACCAAAAAAAAATCTCTGACTCTGCACAACTAAATTTCTAATAGTGGTAAGAAAGGATCATATCCACAAAAGTGTGTGAATAGCTTTTTTTATTGATGAATCAATTTATAGGATTTCGGGGGGGGGGGGGGATTGAATTCAATTTTGCAATAAAATAAAATAAAACTACGGAAGAAAAATTAAATCAAACAATATAGAATTGTAAGGATTAATCAATTAATTTTAAATCCAGTTCTCAGTTTATTCTTAAGCTTTACTCGAATGTGCATAATCATGCATCATATTGTTCTCATACATCTCTTTAAAACTATTAACTTTAGATTAACAAAAAGCTTTGTTAATCCAATTTTTCCTTAGATTGTAACCAATTAAAATAAGTTCTTTAATTAGGTCTAGATCTTAGATAAGCCATAATAAGCTCTCCAGATTTATTGTGACAGTCACATTACGAGTTATGAAAATAGGTTAATCTAAGCAATAAGTACATAAGCTAGGATCATTTCACTTATTTTATATTATCCCTAATGATGAACAAGCATTAGTTTACCATATATGAATTAGATTTATAATAATTACGAATTACAATTTTGATTCTAGTAATGAATCCATACATAAATAATCTAGTATGCCTATTTAAATTATTTATACGTAAATTTTAAACTTTAGACACAAAATAACATATTCAATCCTAAAGAGAGTTAATAACAACATCATTAATATTAATCAATGCTTAAATGTGTCCACCAGTCCCGATATCCCCTTTGAACTAGAAAGGAGGAGATTATTTGCTCATAACTCTCAAAAGGAAAGGAATTTGCCTCATTTTATGTCTCCATTCTGTGCATGCCCTATTTGGCCTCTTAATTACCTTTTTAAACCACAAAATTAGGGTTACATGATTATATATGGTCAGTTACACGGGTGTGCAAGTGATCTTGTATGTCAATTTGGCAGAGATCATGAAGTTATATGTTCACAATTGGATACAAAAATAAGGCCATGTATCTCACTTACATAGCCATATAAGTCTCCTTATGGGCATATAGTTCATAGGGGTGGATGTTTCTAATGAATTACACGTTCCTATACACGACGGTGTAAGTCATAGTGACTCTAATTCTTCCATTATTTGTTTCATTTCCACCCTAACTCATGTCTTTTTTGCTCCATGAAGGCAAATAAGATCCATCATTAATAGAACGACATAAAGGTTGTGGATTTATATCTTTTTGTTTCTTGTTCCTCTAACTTTTATCTAATCCAAAATAAGTATTTTAGGTGTAACGTAACATTAATTACTATAAAATAAGGCAAAAGATTTATAATCAATCAAGCACTCAATTTTGTGTTAATTGAAGGAACTCTATTCTATTAAGGAAATGACAGACTTCTTTGAGATGTCTTTGGGAAACTTAAGGCATTAATAATAATGTGATAAATTTATGAATGGGTATATGCAGAACACTAGTTTGGAATAAAGATGAAGTGGCTTATACTTTGATGTGGATATTATTAGCCAACCATTTTAAAGGAGTGCATATCTATGTCAAAGGCTATAAAAACCTCAGAAGTATGGAAGAATTATGATAACTCCTACATCCAAGTTACATTTTATAATTAAACTATTCATAAAAATTAAAGATAAGACGTTGATCTCATTGGGAAGATATATCCACCATCCTCAAAATATCATAGTTTTGTTTTTAACTACATGCTACTTTAATAAATGGGTAATAGTGCAACCTTTAAAGAAATATTATCAAACAGATTTAGTAAAATTCATCAAGAAACCACTTATTAATTAGTTCGAAATTCCTAAATCAATTATAAGTGATTAAGGAACTATGTTTATGACCCAAGAAGTTGGAGATTTTTTGAAGATTACATGATAAAATTGTTAAATTCAACTCCGTATTATGCTCAGGATAATGGTCAAGCTGAAGCATTTAAAAAAATAATTATTGAGATTTTGGAGAAAAAGTTAGAAGTAATCGAAAAGAATGATACAGAATTCTGTCTGAAACCTTATGAATGTATTGCACTTCTAAACGTACAGCCATAAGAGTTATCTCATTTGCCTTGACATATAAAAATGTTGTTGATCCTATAGAAGTAATGGTTCCATCCTTGAGAGCAGCTAAACAAAATGATTTAGGACTTTCAAGTATTTAGAAGCAATATTAATATAATTAGAATATTTGGATGAAGTGTGGCTTGAAGCTTTAAATAATATAATCATTTTTAAAGGAAAGCTAAGAAAATTTTACAATAAAATAAGTCACTTGTAAGAATTCTAAGAAGGGGAACTAGTATGGAAATTAATCCTACCATATAGTATCTGAAATCTTAAATACCTACCTTTTTTTTAAACGTATAAGAATCAAGGAATGATTGTGAATTCTTGAAATAAAATAACTTTAAGTTAATATTCAGAAATAAAAGTTTAAAGTCCCATTTGAAAATAGTTAAAAGTTAGCAAAACAAAGAAGTTCACAATTGGTCAAAGTCAAAGGACCAAATACCCTATTGATTAATACATGACATTTGGTCCTTCTTGACTTGTTGTACCTGCTACTTCCAAAAGCTGATTTCATCTTGTTAAAGCACCAGTGAATTTCCCAACTTTGCAATCATCTTCTTGACTTCATTAAATTCTTGATTGAGGTTCTATCCATCTTGTTTAAGGGCTTTATGTTTTTCTCTTATCACCTTAATAGTTCATTCATACTCAATAGCTTCATTTTCTAAGGAGTCAAATTCATTTTTAGCTCTTAAATATTGGTCAGAATATTTTTTCCTTAATTTTCTTTTGCATCATAACCCATTCTATGATGATGTAAGGGCCTAAATTTTTAAAGTATATATCCTAATCTTGATAAGGTTTTTCAAAGGATGACTGAGTTGTAGACCTAACATATAAAAACATACTTAGAAAAGAACTACACTAAATTTGATTAAGGAATTGCAACTCCTGTTACATGTTAAGCGTCAAAGACTCATTGGCTCTCAATATTTCCTTATATTTGATCATTGGTGGGGTATTGGAAACAAGGTTAGGAGAAAGATCAACGAATCACAAATCGAAGACCTCTTCTGAGGTCATCATTATAGATCATCCTTTGTTTGCAAATTATAAAATAATTCATTAATAAACTAGCATACTATCTTATAGAATGAAGGAATTATTGTCTCACTTCTAATGAAGAAATCTCAGTGGCTTTTAGGTCAAGAGAAGTATTGATCTTTCCAGATTCTAGTTCTAAAAGAAAAGATGGAACTGGGAGGTTTGATATTATGTCAACTACAAAACGGAGATAGAATAGTATGAATTCATAATTGAAATGAAGCTGAAGCAATAAAAGGATGTTTTATACCATTGTTGACTTTTCTAACAACCTTCTCAAGAGTAGAAGAAATCCCTTCTAAAGGAAGAGTGCCTTTTATAGAGGGATTAGTGATTACAGGTTTTTTTTTAGCAATTTGGAGGAGGAGCGAGTGGACTTATTTGTAGAAATTCTTAAAGCTTGAGTTTTGGCTTTTTTAGAGTTTTCTTTTAGGGAGAGGATTATAAGCTAGAGAAGAAGTGAGACTTTTTTCTTTATTTTCATTATCCAAGATTCCAAAATTTATAAACAAATAAAAGTTAAGAAAAATTTTAAGGAATTAAAAATACACGAGTAAAGTGGGAATACTTTTGAGAAGTGTAGTATCAAGCTAAGGAACTAAACTTCGAAAGCTTTTTAGCCATCAGGAATGGTAAGCTTTTGTGTTAACGACATTGGCAGCAATAATCTTATGCTTCAAAATCAGATAGTGATCTAAAATTTTCTAGAGAAATCTATCGTTGATAACATTTGCTTCGAAAGGCACTCCTACTAGATGGTCTAAACAATGTACATCAAAAGGAATTCATAAAGATAGGCCTAGTTACCTACTCTAAAGGTAAGTGAGACACACTTCAAAATCCAAGGTTGCAATAGAAAGGCCAAGTTTTAAGGCTTTATCACACCAATAATGAAAACTATATGGTTGGAATAAATGAGGAAAATCTTTTAATAATCATCCAAATATGAGGATTTTTAAGGTTTGAAGATTCTTAACTAGGAAGGCCTTTTGGAGAGGTCTCTAAAAGGATTCTTTGATCCATAGACTGAGACTTTGGAGATAACAAAATACCAAAGACGTATTTGGAAGACTTATTACAGAAGCTATTAGATAATTGAAGGCTCAGAGAATTAGGAAATTTAGGGTCAAAAGAAGGTAAACCTTCTTTGTCTCTAAGTTCAAGAAAATAAACAAATGAAAAAAGTTGGACAAACTACATAAATAGGTTTAGATGATACAACAGAAGGTTAGAAAGGCATCTCCTTAAATTTTTCTAAAGAAACCCAAAGAAGACAAAGCCTAAAGCAAATAACTTACCTGAAGCTATTGCTTTATAAAAAGGAAGGAATTCCAAGCTGAGTTTATTATTAATAGGGCAAAAGACAAACCATTTTCGAAGAACCCAAATAATTTTCATATGCTCCTCTTCAAATAAAGGAATTTATGAAAAAGTGTAGTTGTTTAACAATCTAGAATAAGAAGAATATTTAAAAAATGTCAAAATCTAAAGAAAGAGCTTTTTTAACCAAGAAAACAAAGTCCTTCTTAATAATAGGCAATCTAGTTAAAAAGAAAATGTCTTTCAAAGAAATAGAAGTGTTTTTAAAAGGAAAGATAAGGAGGTACATAAAGGACTCAAGAATTTCAAAATCATAGAAACAAGATTATGTTGATACTTTATACAATTCCTGGAAAGGTTATTAGTTATAGGAGGCTCTTCTAGGCCGAGTGATAGGTATACATTTAGCCCATTGTTCTACATTCCTAGGCCACAATTTTAGGGATTCGAGGACGTAAAACAAAATGAATTCTAAAGGAAAATTTGACTTCCTTATTTAATGAATTCTAAAGCAAATTTTGACTTACTTGTTTCTCCTAAATAAGGGAGTGATGGATGAGAAGAATCAATGGGTAGGGGCATCCCAATAGTAAGAGGGGGACTATAATCATAGTCAAAGTGTGAACGCCCTTCTATGGTGTTAAAAATAAGAGTTCAAGTGTTAAAGTTAGTGGGGTAAAAGGAAATTTGAAATACCTTATTCTTATGAAAGTTTGGATAGGCTTAAATGGAATTAAGACTACTTCAAGCTAATAGCTTATAAAAGAAGCAGAATTAGGAAATTCATAAGGATTTTTGAAAAATAATGAAATTAGAAATATACATCAGTGGTGTTCAGTTCAACACAATTAGTTGAAGAAGAGAAAGAAGCATAGTAAGAAGAAATTATTCTCACAAAAGTTGTAGGAGGAGAGTATGCAAATTAGAGAAGAAGTTGAAACTATTTAAAAGCTAAATTGAAAAACGGAGAAGTAATGAGGAGATTTTATAGTATAAAAATAGTTGAATCCTAAGGGAAGAAAAAAATGTGGAAATTTAAATATATTTACTATCTTCTGTAATAAATAGGGAAACAAAGATTTTAAGTTTGAAATATCTCAATGATATCCTTAGATTTGACATTTCTTATCTATGAAAGATTGTTTTAGATTTAGTAAACTCGTCATAAATGAGGTTACTTGGAGCCTGACAAGCTATTGGAATAAAATACAAAGTCCAGTTCAAAAATTAAGAGAAGTTCTATATTATATGTTTGGTTTTTTAACCATAACTATAAGAAGGAAATTGCTGATAGCTTAAAGTAATTCAGCTTACTTGGCCTAAAATTAAAAGGCTTAAATACTAAAAGTCTTTGAATTCATTTGTCCCAAGAATTCACAAAGATGGGAATCAATGGAGAATTCCAAGATTCAAGAATTCCAGACAGTTAATACATAATTAACATATGTGTTAAATAATAGTGAGGTAGTTAGTTAAAATATAGAGGAATGGACTGAAATTTAGGAAGTTATTTGAGGAAGAAGTATAGAATATGGTGAAAGACAGGTAATAGGACATATTTAAGTGAGATGGAAGTTAGGAAGTTAAGTAGTTACAAAATTTTAGAATGTGAATAGTAGCTAGCAGTTAGCTAAAATATAGAGAAGTGGGCAATAATGGCAAAATTTTCTCAAGGTTGAAATAACTATAAATTCAAAGCCCATGTATATCGTGTTAAGAAGTTAGGTACAAATTCTAGGAGAATTCCTCCCTAGCATGCCTACATTCTAAAGTAACACTAAATAAATAAAAAAGCAAATCTCTAAGGTTGATACTCCATCCTTATCAAACATTCTTGCCCTTAGTACCACCATTGAGAGTAATGAGTTAAAGACCCAAGCTTACTAAGAAGTTTTAATTGAGAACCTTCCTTTATTTAAGATGATGTCTCAATTCATTAAAATTGTAATTTTTACAATATTAAATTTAGGAGATGATTTAATTATAAGCAACTCTAGCTCTATGGGCTTAGGCTTTAACTCTAAAACCTCTATATAGATGATCACCCATAAGAAGGACTCATCTCCTAACAATAAATTCATTATTGCAAGTAAGAGGAGGTATAGAAGAAAAAGTGGGCCTTGAGGAGCTAACCTATCCCCTAATGTCTTTTATGTCTTGAAATGTAAGAGGCATTAATTTCCCTAAGAAACAACAAGCCCTAAGGAATTATATTCTAAAACTAAAACCTATGTTTATTGGCATTTTGGAGTCTAAAATTAAGGCTGATAAGTGTAATAATTTATATTTTAAGGCTAATAAAATTCTCTCTCTTGTTTTCCCTTAAATTTTCCTTTAAACCAAGATTCAAACTAGTAACTTCCTTACTTTATTAAAAAGTATCAACATAAGCTAAACTTGACATTGAATTGTTATGATCGAACTCTTTACCCATTTTTAATTGGTAATCAGAAAACAAATCATACCACAACATTTTAATAATGTGAACTTGTATTGAAGTTTAATCACCATAAAACTTCTTAAAATAATATTCAATTATAGCAAACTTGTACCTCATATCCAAAATAATATTAATCATGGTAATTACCAATCATATATCAATAATTATTAAATTATTCCACCATCTTTTTAGTCATTATTTAAATTACCTCATTAGAAAATGTGAGCCACTCAGATCATGCTAATTTAAGCAGTAGTATATTTTTGTTCTACGAAACAACTTAATGGTAATGTTAAAAACCTTCAATTTCTGAAACTTTTTTTGTCAACTTCTATTAAAAATATTTTAGTAAATAAGTGTACCTAAAATCACATTATCTTCACCTGATAAATACATATATGTACTTAAAGGTGACATCAAGTGTTTTGAATGTAGAATTCCACCTTTTTGGATAATCTAAACATAACTTTATAATATAATAAATACATTAATTATCTCATTATTTCTTCAAATTTCTTAACTTGTTTAGGTATTGTACTCTAATATACTATACTATCTCGAATTGCTTATCCCTTCTTTAATAATGTTCAACCAATCCTTTATAATTAAATTTATAACATATGCACAAATGCATATAAAGATCCTTCTATTCATTAATAAGCTTATAACCTTTATCTTACTCTTAACTTTGTCAACTCTAGCATCATTTGTGATATAAGTTGTCTAGAATTATTATTGAAAATTTTGTGGAGATGATTGATTTTTATTTATGGAGGCCCCGTTAAAGCAAGTCCAACTGAGAATGAAAAATTCTTACCCCGTCAACACTATTAATCCATCCTCCCTTCAAGGGAAATAGTGATTTTTTTAAAATAACCAAATAGTAGTGATGTCCTAATCCATAAAATAATCAACCAATGCACTCGTTAACTTATCGCTTATATGATAAGCTAAAATATAAAGGTGTAATTCATTTAGAAGCAAGTTTAAAGATCAAATATAATGAAGAAAGAAAATCAATATAAAAATAATCAAGATATATTTCTTAAGAATTATTAACCTCAAGATATGACTATATAAAATATAAATGTGTTTAATATAATGAGATGTCATAAACATGTAATCCTTCTTCTAGTTTCCAAATGTCCATATACATTATTTGATCACTACTCTCCTATCATTAACTAACAACATTTTCAATTAGTTTTTTTTTATGCATCATAAAACTTTGAAGATATCATTCTTAATGGTATTCTAAATAAGGATCTTAAAACTCAACTTAAGTAAAGTACAAAAATCCTAAAGTCAATATGATCCAAAATTGAAAATGGATATTCATGCCCAAAAATTTCCATTATGAGCAAATACTTAGAATTTTCATGATCATAAGCCATAGGACCTGTTTTCCTTTAGATTAGGATTAGAAGTATCTAACCTCTCTATAACATTATTCTTTAATTTCATGTTGCCATGATCCTTTTCAAATGTGAGGTTCCATTTTTCAAACTACCATTAAACATCTTCTGATAGTACTTGCATTTCACCTTAACAATTCCATCAATCATTTTATTCTTTATAAAGTGATACCAAAAATTGCTTATTAACTTTGAAGAAATTTCAATTTATTCTATCCTATTATTCCTTTCATTTATTTAGGAACATCATTTGATTGGGAAAAATTACTTGCTACATGTGGCTTATTTGAACTTCTTATTGAATTTAATTATGTTAAAGGGTTAACTTTATCAATCTAAGACAATTATATTTTCAACTCTCCATGTAAATTAATAAACAAAAGTAGCATAAATATCATTTATAAGCATTTGTTGCTTTATAAAATAGTGGAAGAAAATAAAGAACATGTTATAAAATGAATACAAAAGTAAGGAAATGGAAAGTTATGTACATTATTATCAATGTAATTATAAACTTATAACACTTTTATGGATAAATAGATTGTAAAGCATTTTAATGCCTTTAATCATTGAAGCATAATAAACAATAAGTTAGAATATTTAAAATGATTACTTGAGAAAATAAGTATTCATAAAATTAACGGCAATTTATGATGATAAAATGTTGAAAACTATAGAGTTCAATTAAATTAACTACTTCAATTCTTCCATTATATCAATTATTATAATAATCTTAGTTTGCTCAATAGTGGTGTGTGCCATGAGAACCTTGTTCATTAGCTTGAAGAATATAACAACCAATTAACAAAGTTGATAACACTTCAACTAAGATAGTAAGTTTATATAAAGTACTATCACAGCTAAATTTGACTCAATGACATTAGAAACAAGACATAAACCACTTATATGAAAAATCCATTAATAAGTTAATTAAAAGATTCTAAAATCATTAACAAATAAAGGTATTAGCTTTCCATTTAATAAAGAGCATCTTCAATAAGCAAAATACCAACAAAAAGAGACTAATCTTCTTATAGACAACTTCCATTATCGTAAATGTAATAATATTAATTGAATGGTGCTTTATTGTAGGACATAGCAAAGATATATATGTTTAAAAGGCTAAAACTAGTAGGCTTTAATTCAATTTCACCCTAAAAAAATTAGAATAACTACATATTAGGAGTAAAAATTTCTTTATATATTGAGTCATTTACCAATAGTATCCAATTTAGGCATTATCATGTAACATTGGGTGATTCAACAAAGAGCATATTCCCTCAATAACATAATACATTGCAATATGATTGTAGGACAACATCGGTAAATTCAATTAATAACAAAATGAAAGGTTGAAAGAAATCCTAACTAAACAATTATCCTTCCAGTTCCTAAATAACCTATTTAAGATAACCAACCTAACTTAAGATAACCATATAATTTAGATTTGTATCACAACTGAAAAAGTGTGATGTTCTTTACTATTTAGAAACCCTAATGCTTAAAATTGAGAATTTATGGATAATAAAGAAGAAAAAGAGAATTAAGAGAGAGAAATTATTCAGTAATCTATTAACCAACATCTTTTTTAGTTAATAATGAATATAACGAATTAATTACCCATTATATAAGGGCTAATGTAAATATTATACTTGTCATCATCTTAAGTTATCACTAATAGAAATAGTTTCATATTTCCCTGAAATCTCATTATTCAACTCATGCAATAATGTTGTATTCACCAATATAAAAAATTTCATTTTAATGTCACCATCTATGTCTTTACTCTGAAGTTTTCTCATAATATTGCTTCCCTCCATAGTAACTTTGTCTATAAGATTGATATCTAGATATCACTATTGTAAATCATAAAAATGAACCTAATAATTATCTTGAGAATCTTTAAGAGATAATTTTATTAAAAATTGGATAATAAGTCATTTCTTTTGTTGCAGTAGTCATGATTAATAATTTCCATAGAAAGATTGAGCATATTATTTAATGTCCATAATAACTGAGAACCGATATGAAAAAATTATAAATATGTTTCTGATATGAGAAATATGAAAAATACGATGGATACAAGAAATCATCGATAACTATAGCTTATAAGCTACTAATCGAATACGTTAAAGTACTAAAAATAAACTAAAGTATAATAATGAAAATATAAGATCATAACATTGAATAAGGCTGTGTTGGCCATATGGTTAAAGCTTTACTTCAAATAAATCACCTATTAAACTTCTTTTGAGTTATATGATTGTCAGCGAGCTGCTTCATCCTATTCTAAGCTCTATGCATATGAAATTGAATTACTTTTAACCAATTTATGCTTGCTCAATGTCTGGTCAACCATTAAAAATTTGGAATCTCTAAAAAGATAAGGAATATGGTTAGAAGGAGGATACCTATGGAGTGCTTTAAGGGAGCTTATGTAATGTTTGAAGGATGGGTAGTGTTACACCATTCTTTTGCCTATAATAACCAATAATTTCAATAATGAGGGTTGTTGCTAGTCATACAAGGAAAGTAAGTCTATATAGCTTTATTTAATACTTTAGTTTGATCATTTGATTAGAGGTGATAGGAGGTGACTTGAAGTAATAAAAATCTTTGAAGTTTGAAGAATTCAATTTATAATACTCTTGTAAAAACTATATCAGGATCACTCACATTCTGTAAAGATATCACATGAAAATTGAACACATAATCTACATAAACTTAAGTTAATTTGGTTATTGTGTAAGGATGAGTTAAAGGAATAAAGTGCTTATAATTGTTGCGAAAATCAAATACAATAAAAATAAGAATAACTGTCACAACTTGGAACCACATCGGGTACATAACAACCTCCACATACCCGTGCTAAGGATACTCACGATACCCTTAACCTGACTATGTAAGGCTAACTGAATATCTTTAAAAACATTTGAACAGCACAATGACTGTATTTTGAAAATCCCAAAACTTAATTAAAACACCTGTAAATCAGTTTTAAACGCACTTCTATATTCACATTAAAACTCTTCCTCAACTTCTGGACTTTTAAGTCTACTTAAGAGCAATCTCAATGACAATACAAAAGGTTCATACATAAGATCATTTACAAACCATAAGATAGTCAAGAGTTAATTTACAAAATTATAAATCATAGCATAATCATGAGCCACTATATAATAAAAGTATAAAACAGAGGCTACCCATGTGCAGTAATGCCTTAAAAATGTCAAAAGACTGCACAAACCACTCAGAGCTTCAAGCTCACCAAATTAACTTGCATAGTTGGAAAGTGGAGAGGGTGAGTACACTATGTACTCAGTGAGCAGGAAAAAGAAACATATATCGCAAACAGAACTCGGTACACACCAAGACAGTTTAAATAACCTAAGGATGGTTTTACGTATCTAACATGCAAATAACCACCTATAAAGTGAACATACATGACATAGAAACATATAGGGCTAGTTTATGACTCATCCCATATTGGTTAGGAACCACATAGGCCTAGCCTATTAATCACTCATTCAGTGAACTTAGGTTCCAGCTCCAGTACACAAGAGCAGAAAATCATCACGTGTAAAATCAAATCTCGTCAGGAAACAAAATCTCAGAATAGGCCAAAATAGTTATGTGTGTCACCACTAGTCGGTCAAACTAGTGTGCACACCTATTGATTCCTGATGTTGGCTCGACTTTCAAATGTGGTGAGTCCAGACTATGGTTGACAACAGCGTCATGACCCTAGGTGATGACCTCGTCAGTGACCAGACCTCTAGGTGTGCAATCACCTGCAAGTCCTATAAAAAAGTGTCGATATGAGGACTTGACTTTTATGTACCAGCATTAAGGGTACGAGGTCGCTTAATCTGTTGTTCCTAGTACACGAATGGTCAATCGTTACCTCACCAATTACAAAAAAATCATATATAAATATTTAGTACTAAAATTAAGTATGGTACTATGCCTTATTTATCATCCAACCGATAAAATGGAACATGGCTCTAAGCCAAAAGAGAATCCATGCATGCAACATACATGATTCGATTATGCATATGTAAGTTCCAAAACATTATTTCATGCATTGAAAGTCATCTTTCGCACTCCAAGTGCAAAGTTATTTAAAATAATGTCATTTATTAAATATATAAGTATACTAGCATCTATTTGAGATTCAACTTTACTATACATTACCTGGGTTCAAAATTCACATACAAGTCATTATGCATGTCTTGGGTTGTCCTAGTCCTATTTGAGAGATATGTTTTCCCAACTCACTTCAAAAGAAGGTGTACACTCCCTTGAGTTCAACAATCCTCGTTACGAGCTCCTTAACCCATAGCTCCTGAGCCTTTATACATACAATATGCAATGTATTTATTGTTCAAACATGTATCTCATATTTATACACCATCACATAAGTGTATAAAACACAATAACACTATTTTTAAGATATAGGATTTGGCCATTAAGCTTCTCACATGATTACTTCCCTTATTATTCTCATATGCTTTCTTCTGCATTTTCCAATGCATTTAATGCCTTTGATCCAATACTTACACATTTCAAAGCATAATTAAACACATTTTTATTCAAATGCTCCTATCTTTTTATATAACAAGTACTCCCAAACAACAACACATTTCACCACTCCATTAAATCTAATTCCCTTCATTTAAACCATCAATTTCAAAAGATATTCAAAATTTTACAAACTTTTACCAAAGGGAGGGTATCTCACTTTTGGCTTAAAGAGAATTCTGCATGACTTATTTCATTCATCTAAACCATATTTCATGTACATTCATGCATGGAGAACAACATATCTTAACACCAAACTCAAAATTATAACGTAAAGAGAGATGAGACAAAATTTACCTAAACTTTTCTTTAGTGATATCTTAAAATCCTTTCTGAATTTCTTAAATCTAATGATAGATTTGAGTTCCTTGATCCCAAATTAACTTAAAACACCTTGGTTTGGGTTGGATAATTAAAAAAATGGTGGAAATTGGGTGATGGTCGAAAGTGTTCTTCTCCTCTCTTCTCCTTTCTTTTAATTAAAACAAAGTATTTTAATGGTAAATGGTGGGGTGCACGGCCATGCACAAGGAAGAAGGGTTTAGAATATTGACTCTTCTTTGACCAAACATGGTGAATTTATCTTTTTGCAATTAGTTTATGTGAAATTACCATTATACCCTTCAAACTTTTCCTAAATTTGCAATTAAGCACAACATTTGAGAATGACCAAAACTTTTATTTTCATTTTGGTCCCCGGGCTTTTGAAAATTATAATTAAGCCCCTTAACTTTATAAACTTACATATTGGTCCTCCAAGAATTGAAAATTTTCTTTTAAATCCCTTATATACATCAACTTTTCCAATTAAGTTTTCTAAGTGTCCAATAAGTCTATAAATCATGTCTAATCACCTTTAAGGTATTAGAACACATTTAACTCAGCCAACATGGACATATCCATCCAATGGACTCAATTTTACACACTTAGAAGCTTATATGTTAGAAATCTCCAAGATTTCGCATACCGATAAATTCTAAGTTCATATAAGGGCATATAACATTAAATATCACTGGTGTATATATCGAAAGGATTCAAATAAATTTTTGAACTCATATACAACCATGTATATATCAATATACAGTAGTATCTCCAAGTATAGACCAATACAAAAAAGTGCTCTAAGAGTCCAGCGTTACAAGTTCTCCACCCCTCAAAAGAATTTCGTCGTCGAAACTCCTAAGTCGAGGATACAAATAAATAGGGGTACTGACATCTCATAGCATCCTTAGGCTCCCATGTCATCTCCTTGACCCTATCACTCTTCCGAAGAACTTTGACCGTGGGAACTTCCTTATTGTGTAACCTCTTTATCTGCCGATCTAAAATCTTGACTAATTTTGCCTCAAAACTTA
>JANQAP020222468.1:0-19374 GCA_026874005.2 Erythroxylum coriaceum | reverse complement strand
ATTTGAATTAGGGAATATCAATTAGGGTTAAGAATTATAACTCGAGAGAGAGTAATTCACCCTAGGACCATCTAGGCCCATTAAATCGAAAAATTCATAATTGGATAAATTTTCTTTAATTTCGAATAAATTCCCCATTTATCTCAATTGGTCACTTCTAGGTTGAAATTTGGGTTATTTGTGTGACTTGCTTCCGTTTGTTCTTTTGGTGATTTAAATTCTGATATTTGATTCTTAATTAGTTTTAATTATTGCAATAGTTGTTTAATCAGGTTTTGCAACTTAACTGCTGTTAGATTTTAGGACTAGCTATCTTCCTCATGGGATTGACACCTTAAGTACTTTGCGAACGACCCGTGTGCTTTTGGTAATTACCAAGGTTAAAAATATTGAAACTTAGAGCGTGTAACCTTGAGCGAGCAATCTGATGGTATTGAAAGTATCATAGATTTCAAGGAAGTTTACTATATGTGCATTGGGATATTCGTTTGTTAGTCCATAAAACTGCATATTCTATTGAAGCATGTTTAGGACAGCTGGTTTGATTTCAAACGATGCTGCTTGTACGGGTGGCCTTGCTACTCCTTGGTTAGCCCCATTGAACCCTGGTCACATGAAGTCTATAAGGGTCCGTTGTTGATGTCCTTGGTTTGCTCCATGGTCCAAATCTTGTTGAAATTCCTCGACCATTGTTGATTTCGCGATTTCTTTTTTTTCTTCACGCTGAACTTTCCTAATGATTCATTCTAGTCAAGTGATGTCTAAATTTAAGGCTTCAGCTGTGCGACTCGAACTTCTCGTAACTCTTGTGTTCATGCAAGAGCACGATTTCAGAAGTAGGAAGAAAGAATGAAAAATAAAAACACAAAAAATGAAAAATTAACTAAACGCCTTAAACTATAGAACTAAACTAATCACCTCCCCAATAACAGTGCCAAAAACTTGATTGTGGTTTTTCGAGATATGTAAGTTCTAATTAATAACCTTGATAATCCATAAGCATACGGGTTGTTCACAAAGTACCTATGGTGTCGATCCTACTAAGAGGGATAATCTAATCCTAAAATCTAAGGCCAAAATAATTCGCAGTAATTCAAAATGTAACAAAACTAAGGCAAGAAATTAATTCAATCATGCAACTCAATTCCAAGAATCAATTTTGAAAAAATTAACAAATTAGTAGTTGCAACACACACTCAAGAATCAACCTAAAGGAACTATCAATTGAGAAAAGGGAAATTTTTACCTATCTTTAATGTTAACCTATCCTAGACAATCCTAGGGTTGATTATTCTCTCTCAAGTTATAACCATTAACCCTAAATTATAAACCCTAATCATATTATGGAAAATTGCAATCTCTCAATTAACAATCTATCTAAAACCCTAATTAGATCTGAAGTTGTCCAATAAACTATTGGGAACCTATATGAGGTCTCTCTTCACACAATTACCGATTTGATAAATTTCTCGTTCTTATTAAATCACCTAACTCTCGTTAGCTCAATTTAATTATTTTTCATTCGATTCACCCTCTCAGTCTATTACTGATTTATGCAATTATAGAAATCAATCACAATAAAACCAATAAACATAAAACAATCATATTTTATTAAATCAAAGATAAAAAACCCAAAAGTGAGTATATAATATCTCAACATTCATAATCTTATCATCAAACTAGGATTCCTAATTCTATATAATAATAAAAATAGAGAATAACAGGAAATACGATTCTAAACGGAGACAGGAGGCAGCGACGTCAAAAAATTCCAAATCCAGGAAGTACATCGATGCCGGCTTCTTCTCCACTCTCTTTTCCTTCTTCTCTTCCTCAATCTCTCAATAATTCTCTCTAGCGTTTTTCTCCAAGTGGTTGATGCAAAAGCTCCTATCCTCTTTTTTCTTATTCTTTATATATCTTTTGTGTTCTGGGTAGCCCTGGGATTTTTTCGGGTTCAAAAGGTCTAAAAACTTCCTCGAAACTTGACATTTTTGAGTGTCTACATGTCTGCCTGACATAGGTTATGGTCGTGGGCCACATCTGAGCCTTTTGTCACTATCGTGGCAAGTAGGCCATGATTTTTGGTGGTATCCTAGGCTTCTATCATGATCGTGTTGCATGGGCCACGATTGTGAGCAGGTTCAAGTGTTTTTGTCACGATTGTGGCCTATTGTGTCACGATCGTAGGCCATTGTTTCAGCTTGAGTGTCTCTGAAACTCCTCCATTCTTCGATGTTGACCCTGAAATACTAACAAACACATCAAGGTACCTTAAAAACATAATAATTAAGCTCAAAGATTTGTACTAACCCCTAAAAAAACTTAAAACACAATTAAATAACAAACTAACACAATTCTAACCTAAACACATACTAAACGATTAAGTTAACAATTAAATGCATATCAAACTAAGCCCTGAAACATAATGCAATTCACACTTATCAGCTTGTTCGCACTTAATTTTCTTTTCTTTTTGATGTTTTAGTTGCTCTTTTATTAAACCTACAATTTTTTCTTTTTTATATTCCAAAAATATATTTTTTATGTTGCATATGGTCACATAGATGATCGTGTAAGTTAATGTGACTTTTTTAGCTTCGACAAAGTCACAGATGTACATAATTATAAAGAGTTACACGATCATTACACACAGTTGTGTATGTCATAAACATAGGCGTGTGTACTATTGTGTATGTCATCATCATTTCACATCTTTTTACTTATTGTGAGTATTCCCGCCTGTCACGCGAGTAACCCAGATTCGATCCCTAACAACGGTGCCAAAATTGGTATAGCGTGTCGTAACATTACACAAAATAAACTAGACTTACTATTGTAGCAATAGTAAGTCTAGGTCGATCCCACAGGGAGTGTTCGGTTAGCTTTTGTCATGAAAATAGTTGGTGTTTAGGTTATGGGGGGGTTTGGTTTGGTTTAATAACAAAATAAAGTAAAACTAAACTAATGAAAACAAATTAAAGAAAACATTCAAAAATGATGAAAGTGATGAATTTATTAGGGACTCAGTTCTTTGATTTAATCTCAGCCTACACCTAACTAGACATATTTCATTGAATTGTTGTCTTTAAACCTTTCTTTGTACTATTGGTCGTAGATTAACAATAAGCTCTCCATTTTTCCCTTACGTCGTGTTTATTTAAGAGATGCTTATTAATTAAACCTAGATATCGATCAATCTAGGAGACGTTCTCTAGATTTAATTAGACAATCGCATTACAAATTAGGAAAACAAACCAATCTAAGCAATAATCACATACACTCGGGTCATTTAACCTAGGTTGTGTTATCCCTAATGAGTCAAAACCATTAGTTGCTACAACGAAATTTAACATAACAATTACGAATTATATTAAAATTCTAACAATAGGTTCATACACAAACAATCGAATGATAATAAGAAACATGATTATCCATACATGAATACCCAAATCAATTAGCATAGGATAACATAATCAATCCTTAAGAGAGAAAGAACAATAAACTCAGTGAGAGATATGTTTAATCGGGTTCTTCATCATCAATGTCACCTCTGAACTAGCATTGGGACGCTCAGCTCTCCATCTTCTCCATGGGTCTTCAATGTTGTGGAGTTTTGCCCCTTCTTTGCCTCCATAAACCCCTCTGTCAATTCTTCAAACTTTTCCTAATAAAAAACATATCTTTTCCAACCCTAAAATGTTGCTTTTATATAAAAATGTAGGGTTTAATAAATAGCTAGCCCTTCTTACTGTGGTAAGTGTGTGTGTCATGTGAGTAAGTGGTGTGTCATACCCTTGACACACTTTTACAAGGGGGTGACTAATGGGTCACAGCTGTGACACACCTTTGCATGAGGGTGACTAATGTGTCACCCCCGTGACATAGGTGGTGACTAATGTGTCACCCCCATGACACAGGTGGTGACTAATTTCCAACATTCTTTTTTCACATATACTCTTCATCTTTATACATTTCTTGTCTCCTATTGCTTTAATTTTTCTTCTTCTTGTTTCATGAAGACAAGTGAGTGTGAATCTTCAGAAAACGACTCAACTATAGTGCTTTTGACTCACTTTAGCTTGTTGGCTTCTGAATTGTACCCAAAAACAAATATGAACTAAAGTGAGCATCTTTATCATTACTAAGTGTTATGGATTAAATATATAATCAATTAAGCACATATCATAAAGACTTACACAATTGAATCACACGACCGTGCAAGTGAAGGAAATAAGCATGTAGCACCCTACATAGTCATGTTTACCCAGAAAAGCTTTTTCCAAACATCATCCATTTTGTATTCACTCATTCATCATCTTTACTAGCCATAAAAGTGTCTACGATCAACGAAAAGTCATATTTCAATAACCTCCTCCTCCAGCCCAATTATGGGGAAGACATATAATGCTCCAACATTTACTTAAGAGACATCCTAACAAGCTTACTATAAAGCCCATACTTGTTTTTAAAAACTACTTTTGTTAACATATTAACATTATTTATGTCAGTATGAATCTTCTTCAACATCAATCGTTTCTCCTCTATCTTGAACCCCAACCAATGATATCTGAAACATAGTAGTTTTTCTCAAATTAATAACACTTTGACTATCATTGAATACTATACATTCTTCTTGCTTTAAATCTAACTTTTGAAAGAACCTATTTAGCTTGAGCATCTCTTTACCAGATTCCATTCTAATTACATACTCTGCTATAGTTGTTGATAAAGCCTTATAATTTTATAGCTTAGATTGACGTGAAATGACTCTCTTTACAAAATTGAATAAAAAACATGAAGTGAATTTTCTACCATCAAGATCTCTAGCCATATCTACGTCTGTATAACCTTCTAGAATTGCCTTACCATCACTATAACACAAACTCCACTCAGACATACCTCTCAAACCTATCAAAATCTATTTCATTGCTTCCCAGTGAACCTTACCTAAATTAGACAAGTATCTACTTACAAACCTAATAGCTTATGCGATATGTGGTCTTATATACACCATTCAATACATTAAAGACCCTACTGCAGATGATTATGGAATAAAAGACATACTATCTTTCCCCTTTTTTGTTGATAGACATGCATCTTATTTAGCTTGAAGTGAGATTCCAATGGCATGCTAACTGGCTTGACATGCTTTATATTAAACTTGTTTAACACCCATTCAATATATGTCTCCTATAACAACTATAGTTTCTTACTCTTCTAGCCTCGAGATATTTCCATGCCTAAAATCTACTTTACATGTCCTAAATCTTTCATATTAAAGGATTTAGACAAATCTTCCTTCAATGTTTGAATTATTCTAACATCATAACACACAATTAGCATATCATCAACATATAAAAGAGAATGATGAAGTTCCCATATGTGAACTTCTTGAAATACATATAAAGATCGACATAAGTTCATTTGCAACCATAGCCTATGATAAAGGAGTCAAACTTTTGATACCACTACTTTCAAGCTTATTTCAACCCTATAAGCTTTTCTTCAGCTTGCAAAGCATATTTTCCTTGTATTTATCCTTGAAACCTTCTTACTGCTCCATATATATCTCCTTTTTTAAGTCTCTAAGTAAGAAGGCTGTTTTAACATCTAATTGCTTGAGTTTAAGATCCAAACTGGCAGTCAAACCCAATACTATTTGAATTGAGGTTATTTAAACCATGGGTGATGAGATTCCATCAAAATTTATACCTTTACCCTTTCACAACTAGCTTTGCCTTATGCTTCACCAGTTTTTCACCATCTTTCTTTATCCTAAACACCTATTGTAACACCCCACTTCCATCTGACATGTACACGTACACCCTTCAGATATTCGTGCATATGTTGAATAGAAATGCCGTGCTAACCTATTTACTTTTAATGTATCTCATGGCATAATAATTAAAACCATAAATAACACAGTGTTAAAAATCCAAAATTTCCTCATTTCATTTAATAACCTTAATTTACAATGTAGCATTATATCCATTATCCATGTTTACCACAGCTCTGTCTATAAAATAAGCTACATACATATGGAGTTAACAAAATTAAAACTAATCTATTAGTCCCAGTTGACAGACCTTTGAATCATAACTTCTATCCAAAAGTTGTGCAAGATTTCTTCTAGGCAGTCTTAGAAGCTAAGTCGTTGTTTTCTCGAACCTGAAAATGTGAACATTTCAATTTGGATGAGTTTTACGAGCTTAGTTAAGTAACCATCCTCGATGGTTCACTCTTGTCATGCATCACACAATTTATGTTATCATATAATTACCATCATCTTAATTACCATCATGTAATATCACAAAACCATCATGTAATATCACAAAGCATTTTGTTCATAATTGTCACATTTCAAAATCAATACAATTTATCATTTCATTGCGATCATGCAGAACATATTCATCGATAAGCATTCACAACTTTCATACTATAAACCCCTCAAAACATTGCAATTGCTCAATTTATTCATTTCATATATGTATGCAATATTTATGAGACTCAATTTCATTTATTACGTTGTTGTGACCGAGTGTCTTTTTCACTGTCCTGTATCCGTTGTGGATATTGGGCTCTATCATACTGTCCCGTATCCATTGTGAATATCGAGTTCTATCATACAAATTGAGCCATAGGCTCTTACCACGGATGTCTGAGCTTTAAGCTCTTTTTCATTAGCGACTCTGGTCACAACTGCTTCTATATTTCATGCATTCATGGAATAAATGCATTTCAGATTTTCAATCATCATATTCAGTACACTGCATTCGCATTCACATTTCTCATTCACAATGATCTTTGGACTTGGTCTGGCATTCAACATATAAGTTGAGAACACATTTATTTAACCACATTCACATTCAAGGAACACTTCCAATGTGTTATTCATGCATTAAATACCTTAGACATTTTATGTCCGAAATTTAGTACACAACATCACATATCAATTCACATTCAAAATTAAACAAACAATCAAGGTGAGACCATCTTAGGTTACTCACAAATGCTCCCTTTAACTTATTTCCTTGAAGTCCCAGCAATGTCTGGAAGCGGTCGCTCAACGTGCTCTTCTATATGCAATCACATATATTTTCATATTACTACATTGCACATTCAGACACAATTCTCAAATTCAAGCCAAATTTCAATACTCATAAGGACATATTTCAAATTCGATTCTTTCATGAAAATGTAGCCATATGTTTCTAGTTTACTCTAAATCAAAATCCATTTAATTTGGATATTCACAAATCAAGTTATAGTCAAAATACAGATGTATGTTCAATAAAAACACTCCATATAAAATATTCCAGCACACTTCATCATCAACCTTACATGCAATTCATTCCAATTCAAACATCATTCTCATACCATTTAACATGTTATAAAGCTTAGATTGTTACTTACCTTTTAGGCTTCCAACTCAGTTCGAAATTCCAGATTCATTAAGCCTCCAAGCATGCAAGATTCATCACAAACTTAAGATGGAAACAAGGTGTTTTTGGACAGCAATAAGATGATCACTTCTAACTAGTTTCGTGGTTATTTTGTGAAGGATTAACATGTGAATTTCATGTAGAAATTTGGCTGGGGCTAGACTACAATTTCAGAGAGAAAACTTCATGAAATTTCGGTGGAGAAGGTAAAGAACAAAGGAGGAAGACTGCTGGCTATCCTTGCTGTGATTTTGTACTAGGTGTCATCAAATTACCTAAGCCATATGTCTTAAGGCATGTATGACGTGGGCCTAATCAAGATGCTGCCATTAATCCATTCCTTAAACTGCCATTTGTAACTAATTAATCAATCCATATGTCCATCCACGATTGGTCCACTTGTCACACAATAATTGGTCCATTTATTACTCTATAATTAGTCCACTTGTCAATTAATTACTAATCCAATTGTCACACTTTTATTTGTCTCTTATTTCTATATTTTTCTTAGTCCAAAATACTCCAAAATTTCAAAAATTTCAGAAATATTTGAAATATCACCAAAAATGTGAAAATAAATTTAATACACACCAATTCAATTTTTTTCAAAGCAAATAATCCACAATTCACATTTTATTCGTATTAAAAATCACTTATACCTGAAAAATGTCAATGAATACATGTACAATTATTTTAATGAGCATCAACATTATTCACGTGTATGTGTATGCCATATGATGCATGAAATGCACTTCTAAATTCTTAGTAAACTCTCATATATAGTATCCTAGGGTTCTAACCCTAATTGCGGGATAATGGGATGTTACACCTATTTATTCTTCAATGCCTTTTTGCCTTTTGGAAGTTTCATAAGATTATATGTTTCATTCTTCTTCGAAAAGTTCATCTCTTCCTGCATAGTTGTGAACTAGATATCTTTGTCTTCACAAGATGCAATCTCTTGGAAATTCTCAAGCTTCCCCTCAACAGTAACTAAGAGAAATTATGAACTCAGATATCTTATAGAAGGCCTTTTCTCCCTTGTCAACATTTGAAACTATATACCTGTAGCTATTGGATCCAGTTACTCCTCTGTCTTATTTTCCTTAATGACTTCATCTTCAACATTATCCAGATGTGATTCATATGGCTTATCATTACCAGGTTGTACATAATCACCGTCAACATGTGTTTGGTCACCCTCTTCATCTCTTTTACCTGTAAACTACCTAGTAAAAGTAGAAGTTGGAGAAGAATATCATAAGATGAGCCAATGTGTGTAGTTTTATCTCCTTTATGAAGATTTGTACCTCTCTCATGCTCTTAGAATACCACATCTCAACTCCTGGCCTTTTTATGCTTCTCTAGGTTATAAAGCTTGAAGCCAAATTGATTATCACCATAACCAACAAAGATGCAAGGTATCACCTTTAAGTTAAGCTTATATCTCTAATTGTTGGATATAGGTGTTAATGCCTTACGACCAAATAATCTCAGATAATGGTATGTGGGATCTTTACCTATCCAAACTCTTTTGGGAATCTTAAAACTTAAGGGAACTAAGGAAGCTTTATTGATTAGATAGACTACAATTTTGACTAATTCACCTTAAAATTTCTTTGAAAGTTTGGATATTTTAAGTATGCAATAAAGCTTCTCCATAATAGTTTTGTTTATCCTTTCAACAATACCATTATGCTTTGAAGTATTAGGTTCAATCTTCTTATGATTGATACCATTTGACGTATAATAATCTTTAAACACCTTAGAAGTATAGTCTCCTTCGTTATTTGTTTGTAGGCATTTTAACTTCCTCTCAACTTCACTTGTTATCATAATATGAAACTTCTATACAATTTTAAAGACTTGACTCTTTCCTTTCAACATGTATACCTAAGTCTTCCTCAAAACATCATTAAAAAATGTAACAAAATATTTGTTACCTCCTAGTGACTCCTCCTCAATTGGGCCACAGACATTTGAATGCACCAACTTTAAAATTTTTGTCTTCATTGTAGATCTTCTTTTGAAAGAGACTAAATGTTGTTTTCCTGCCTAACAATGATCACAAGGATTAAGCAGCAGGATGTTCTTGATTGGGATAAGGGATTTACTAGTTAACAACTTTATTCTTTTCTCACTCATATGCCCCAATCATCAATACCACAAATTTAGAGAATTTTCCTCTTCAACTTTATATACTTCTCCACAACACACCTATAAATATGCCTTGTACAATATGTAATATAACTCTCCTAAGGCAACAATAATTGCTTCCTTAGATAATTTTCACCTCTTATCCCCAAAGTTGTGGTGGAATCCCTATGATCTAACATGTTAGTCAATAAAAATTTTAGTTATACATTAGGATTGTGTCAGACATCTTTCAAGGTCAACAAGTATCTGACATTTGTATAAACTCAAATATCACCTATACTGACAATCTTGATGAAACTTTGATTTACCATCTTTACTCTCCCAAAATCTCTGCTCTTGTAGTTTGAGAAGTACTCCTTTTTTGGAACATATTAATATGAAGCTCCTATATCAATTAACCACTTAGAAACTGAATCACTAATATGAAGACATTTACTTGCATTATAAACTAGGGACACATTGTCATCCGTTCTTGTAGCAGATATGACTATATTCTTATCATCTTCATCATTTTGATGATCTTGCTTTTTCTGACCCCTCTTTTACTTGTAGCAGAACCTCTTAATATTTTCTAGCTTGTCGTAGTAATGGCATGTCTTCACTTCTTTCTCACCTTGACACTTTGATGTGTTCCTAGACTTGTCATGCCCTTTAGGGACCTCTACCCTTGCTCCTCTCCTTATTTTCTACTAAGAAAATATACATGTTGTTAACTTCCATCTCTTTTCTTCTGATTTCTTCATTGAACACACGCTCTTTGATTATATCCAAAGAAAGCATACCTTTCAACTTTCAACTTTAAGTTAACATGCCTTTTAATCAGAGAGGCCTTATTATAGGCATTCTTCCTTTTATAAAGACCTTTAAGCTTTTTCCAAAGCTTAAAATGATTTGTTTCTTAAGACATATGGTTGAATATACTGATATCAATCCATTATTGAATTTTGCTTAGAGTTTTCTTCTTTATCTTTTTCCATTCTCTATCTGACATCCTCTCTGGTTTTTAAGGAACATCATCCTTCATACCTTTGTCCACATTAATAAGATCAGAAAGATCCTTACAATCTAAAAGTTCCCTTATTATGGGCCTCCAAATAGAGTAATTTGTTGACGTCAACTTGACCGTAGAGTTGTTTCCACTTTTCTTTATGATGGCTCTAATACCACTTGTTGGGAGTCAATATCACAAATCTATAAAAGTTAACCTAAAATTAATAACAAAAACACTCATAAGAATTAACCAAAAAATTAATATGGGATTGAAAATGAAATGATGAAACAAACATCAAGATTTACATGAAAAATTCTCCAGTGTTAGGGAAAAACGATGGGTTAAACCAATAAACAAATCCATTAAATTCGAATAAAAAATTACAAAATTTAATCATGAGCAATTGACCCTTGCCTGAAATAATATCTCACCCTAAACTAAAAGTTGTCTCACCAAGTTATATGATTGAAACCAAGTTGATGTAACAATAAACAAAACTATAAAATTAACTTAAAAAATAATCTATATCAATAACTTGTTATTAAAAAACAATCAACAAAAGGATGAGAACATTTTTCTGCTTGCTTTCACTAAAAATTTTCTTCACTTTTGACATTTTAGTAGACATCATATTGAACCTACAACTTTTTCTCTTTGATATTCCAAAAATAGGGTTTTTTTCCATGCACACAGTTATATACACAGACATGTAAATAAAATCAAATGTACATGGTTGTAAAAAGTTACATAGTCATCACTCACAGTCGTGTATGTTATGAACATAAGCGTGTACATGACCATGTATGTCTTCACCCTTTTACATCCTTTTGTACACATTTCTAGAGACTTACATAGTTGACTCATATGGTCATGTAAGTAAAGGACACAAGCGTATAACACCCTACATGGTCATGTCTGCCTAAAAAAGATTGTCCCAACCATCCTTCATCTTGTCATTACACGTTTATCATCCATACAAACCATAAAAGTGTCTATTATCACTAACAAGTCATATTTGTCTCAAAATGGGGCTGGACATTGAACAAAACAATAATTTGTTTAGGAAAATATTAAGATTTCTTATTTACAGTCATTCAGAAGACTTGAATGTTTTTCTCCATTTATAAGACTTGAACTTGAAATATTATTCAAAGGAATTGAGTTTTTTTTGGGGTATTTGAATTAGTAGGTGTTGATAAAATGTTACGATATATAATCGAGATGAAAAAGTTAAAATATAATGTATAGCTAAGGGGTAATTAATCATATTTTAGATGAGATTCAGTTAAAGGAAGACTTGTCATTGCTTAAATTATTTATGTTTATTAATTACATATGTTCTTTATCTTGATGATGTGCTTAACTTCTCCTACTTTTGTTATTAACGATTTCATTTCATCTTTATATGAAAAATCTAAAATCATTGATGTAACCATATAAAGCAAACTGAATATATATACACAACTATAGGAAATATGTCTCTTTAAAAAATGAAGCACAGATACATAGGTAATTCTTTAGTCTTTGATATTTTAATCATGGAATTTGTTTCCTTAAAGTAATTAATTGAATTAATAAAGTGAAAAGTAGGTACAAAATGTGTACATAAACAATTAACCTCAATGCCCAAGGTTGATTTCCTGATTTAAGCATTTTGAGTTACTCTCAATTCATTATTAATACACTTGAGATTGTGGTTAAAAGAAAAGTATGGGATTTTAGTTAACTAAAGGTTATGAATGAGAAAATTTTCTCTTAATCATGTTCTAAGATGCATTATCACTTGAATAGTAGATTTTTACTTGATTCTTAAAGATCTTTGAGTTTCTTTCATCCCATATATATTACATTGCACATCCTAGAGTTAATAAGTTATTGACTAAAGGTCTTGAATGGCTTGTAGAGGCAATACTATTAAGGATGACAAAGTACTCATAGTTGAATATCCTTAAAGGATATAGTGGAATCCATATAATACTGGAAAAAGAACACTAAGAAAATAAGTGACCCACAGATTCTGAGTCTTGAAAACAAAGCAAACATCTATTATGGATGTTAAGGAAGGAAAATTTTTCCATAGTATAGAGTTTGTGTTTTACTACTGGCTAAAAGAAAGATGATATCTTAGGACGTAACCATATTCCCCAAATAATTATAGTCCAAAGAAGTTTAAGAAGTAGGGCTAAAAAGTTACCTATAAGAGGCATTTGTAAACCTCCCTAAATGGTGCTTCCTCTATATATATGGGTCACCTACTTCAGGGTTAGGTGTGTACTAAAGTGTAGGATTCCTATAGTTTCTCATGAATTGTGTATTCTATTCAATATTACTTTCACTTTACTATTTGAGGGGTACTGGTGTAATAGGACTTGTACTTGAGGATTATTTGCTAAAAGGTCAGTAGAGGACCAATTATCATATCGTAATGATGTTGAAACTTCATTCCTAACTTCGAAAGCAATACAATTTTGGAGTGGTTCTCTTAGTTTCAGAAGTTGTTTTGTGAATTAGAAAATGCCATCATTACTTTGTAATTCCCATAATATTTTTCCTTTTAAAAAATAAATATGAATCCATTATACCTAGAGAGTTTCAGAGTTAAAAAGGATCCTCCATAGCGTTTTATTCAGCAATATCTCATTAGTTAGCTTTATGCTTCAAATTACATGTTTAGGCTTGCACACTTTATCCCATATAACTTTGCAATGAGTTCTAGATTCATTTACCCGATTCCATAGAAATTTCATAAACAATATCTCAATGTCCTTGACAACACTTTTTGATAGGAAAATGTGTGATGTCTAATCTATATATAAAGATTGGAGGACAACATTAATAAGAGAAAGCCTTCCAGCAAAGGAAAGAACTTTAGTGCTCCAATTAAAGATCTTCTTGTGGATCTTTTCCAACAATGGTAAGCATTATGGATGCCTTAATCTTATAGTTAAGATTAGCAGTCCTAGGTAAGTGAATAGAGCATCTTTGCTCCTTAAATTTGTAATGGTTGAAAACTAGATGTAAAGATGCTTGCAACTTATAAAAATGATTAAATTGCTCTTCTCTAAGTTGATAGATAAACCTAATAGTTGCATAAACATTTGAAGAGAGTTCATTAGAGTGATCAAGGCTTTATTTTTTCCTCTAAAATAGTAGCAATTCATTTAGAAAAAGATTTAAAAGCTTGATTTTCTTTCATCTACTAAGATACTCAAACCCTAGGTCCTTGCTAATATTGTAGAAGATTAATTTGATGAGTATCTCCATATAAAGGATGAAGATGTAAAGTGACAAAAGGTCACTTTATCTTAGCCCTTTGTCTGCTTGTAACTACATTATGGGAGTGCCATTAATTAGAACAATGTATAATGTGGTATACATTGCTTGATCCCATTAACAAATTCCATATGAAGGTCGAATGCCTCAAACATGTGAATGATGAAGTCCTATCCTAGTGAACTAAATGCCTTGTTAAAATAAACCTTAATAGCACATTTCATAGGATCTTTCTTACTTCCATAAGACCTGAAAAGTTCTTGTACTAGAAGAATGTTATCCCCTATAAGCCTTTTATGGAGAAAAGCACTCCGTGCTCCATTAATCACTTTGTTCAAAATAAATTTTAACCTAGTAATAAGGATTTTGGAAATAACCTTGTATATAGTTTTTGTAGTATGAGATAGGTCTATAATCCAAAATTGTGTTAGGGCTAGGTAACTTAGGGATAAAAGTGATAAAGATTCCCATGATCCTTGTCTTTTTCTTAATAACGGAATTGCGAACTTAATTGATTTAAGATAAGCAAATAGGGATTTCTACCTTATACTTAATAGCATTTAATCCTGTGGATTAATGTAAGTTTGGTTATGAATTTGTAATAACTTAGATTTTAAAGTGTTGATATATTACTATGTGTTGATGAACCTTCCTTGGTTGAGTTTTTTGAGCTCTATTTGCACCATCCTTAGCATACTTTATAATGTGTTCCATTGGTGGTGCGAATTCTCCTCAAATAATTTCATAATGAGTTCCTTTGGAATGCTTAATTTGAGCCACACATAAGAATCATTAGTAGCTTGATATTGACTTGGTTTATCCTTACTTCCAAATGCATAAGTCGATTTGAGAGTGGAACAGTGAAACAGTAACAAGCTAATTGTTTTATGCGAAGATGATTTTGCCATAGTGGTGATGCATGTGATTTAAAGCTAGCTTCTAATCCTTCCCAATAAATCTCAACTTGTTACAATTCTCAGCCTTGATTTTAGATTCCAAAGTACCTATAAACATAGATTTTATTTCATGAATGAAATCTATAAAGGCTTTTTGCTTCTTTGGGGAGTTAATTCTCCTAGCATTTCATACTGTAAAGGACATTAAAAATGTGTTTGATTTTTGGAGCTTTTAATTTTCCTCCTAAATCTTCTTTTACTACCTTAGTAAAAGGTTCCAGATTCTTTTGATTTAAATATGATGCTTGAGATGGGGGACTAACCTTAATATTAATCTAAAGGGGAGGGGTGAGGATACTAGCTTGAGGGAATTAATATTAGAATCGACAAGCTTTTCCATTAGATTAGTGGAAGCTTCTATCGGGTTGTGCAACCTATTACTAATCTCTTTCATGTTTCAATTGAGATAGTCAAACTGGTTCCTATAACTTGAGTATACGTTACTAATGGCACTTTATTTTGGGAATTTTCATCAGCTTCATTGGTCTTTCCTATTAATTCTTGACGATTACCCCTATAAAATTTTTACCCTATATGTTTCAAATCTTATTAAAGTAAGGTGATGAAGGCTTCCAAGCATATGCAACTTTCACAGAATCCTCCACAAGAATCAAGTTCTCACCCAATCTTACTATTGGTATTGGCTTAGGTAGTTTAAAGTCTATATCTATATGACACACAAATGAGCCTATCTTACCCTTTTCTTTGAGGCTGTATTTTCATCTATACATACTAGATTTCCAAGGTAACTTCCAAGTTGACTAAAGCCCCTAGTTGACTAGTACTCTAGCGAGATATTATGTAGGTTATTCTATAAGGGGATGTGAGTTTCCCTAGTGGTTTCTAAAGACATACATGGTCTCCAAAATTGGAGGAAGATTGGGATAGATATATATGTAAATTTAAAGGAAAAGAGGAAAAGGTATTCCTCATTCAAGAGAACTTCCTTTAAGCCTATGTTCCTCCATTATTTAAATGTCTAGCTTCTAACTATTGAAAATACAAGTTTCCTCCCTAAGAAATATCCTACGAGAAGTGAAGTGAGATTGATGCAACATGATCCCCCATTACCTACTTCTAGGAGATTATAGCCTTTTGCTCTAGTTGGTTAAAGTGGTTAAGGGGATCCCAAAGCACATTTTCTATGGGTGTAAGGGAGTTATAAAGGAACACAAAAGAGGAAAAGGGTAAAGTTGGAAAGTCTCCAGGATTTAAGATACATTACTTAATTTTCAAAGGAAGTTTTAACATTGAGCTTAAAAAGGAAGGAAGGGAAATATAAGGAACGAAACTTGAAAAACTATTTCATAAATGGTAAGGAAAAAAGGTGGGGAAATAAGAGGAAATAAAAGACTAGAATACCTTTCAAAAGTCAGAATAACTAAGGGAGGAAAGCCTTGGAATGAAGGGAAGGAAAATTAGAAATAGGAACCAAGAAGGAATGAAGGCTAAGTAAAGTAGAAAGTGTTAAGTCAAGAAGACTTTACTTCTTCTATTGATTTTGATGAAAGTCAAATAATAATAATAATAGAAGTGTGTGAACTGTTTTGATGAATTTGTTAAGTGTGCAGATAAATATATGAGGCACAAATCATCAAATTAAGACGATACTTAAGTAAAAGCTGAATAAGACAGATCAGACGAAGTGATCAAGTCTAAGACATCAGATGAAGGATACGAATCTAAGCAAGTCGATGTAATTGAAGAATGTGCTAAGAATGTCAGTTAGTTAGAGTTGGTTACAGGACTCAACTAATAACAAACTTTATAAGACTCGACATGCAGATTTCTCAAGAAGATCGTTGGAGACTTAGGCTATAAATATTAGTCGTAGTCGTAGACTTCAATAAGAATTTTTACATGTACAAAAATATTTAGAGAAATTCTGTGTTCAAGTGCTTATGCTGTTAAAAATATTCTGAGAGAAAAGAAAGAAAAAAAGAGAGCAAATACATTTGTAACGTGAGTTTGAAAACTCAAATAGTATCTTTTCGAGAGAAAGGAAGGCTAGAGCCTGAATAGGCTAAGGAAGCAGATAAAGAATACTTTGTGAAAGAGACCTGAAGAGGCTCTGCAAGTGTAGAAATAATACTTGTAACATTGAAGGAGATAGTGAAATCTTAGACAAACTTTGAGGACTGGACATAGCCCAAGGTTAAGGGTGAACCAGTATAAATCGCGGTGTCATATTCTCTAACTCTTACCTTTTTAATTTTTTTGTTGTTAGAAGAATAGATACTAATTTTCACTATTTCATTACTCATCAAATTAAGTGCATTTTTTAAACTTGTAGTCGCTTGAATTTTCCAAGAAAATCAAGAAGTTTTTAAAGATTATATGTGATTTAACATAATTCAACCCCCCTTCTTGTGTATTTTACATATTATATGTGATTTCTATATTAACAAGTGATTTACTTCAGTTGGTATCAGAGTAAGGTTTCGAATAAACACTCTTACAAAGTAAGGATAAAGATCAATGGCTGAATCACATATTTTTATAGCAGAAGGTGTGCCTCGGTCTCAAGACCACCTGCATTTAATGATGAAGATAATCATTATTGGAAAGACAGGATGCAACTCTTCATAGAATCCACATATATTGATCTTTGAGATATCATTGAAAATGGTCTATACATCCCAACAGATAATAAAGGAGAAAGCATCTCTCGTGACCAATGGTCGGTTGATCAAAAAGCTCGATTTTAATTAAACTCAAAGGCTAAGTTGTTTTTAAGTTGTGCTCTAAGCAGAAGTGAATATGATAAGGTTCATGGATGCAAATCTGTAAAGGAAATGTGGGACACATTAGCCATTGGACATGAAGGCACAAACCAGATGAAAGAAT
Source organism: Erythroxylum coriaceum (assembly GCA_026874005.2). NCBI lineage: Eukaryota > Viridiplantae > Streptophyta > Magnoliopsida > Malpighiales > Erythroxylaceae > Erythroxylum > Erythroxylum coriaceum. The sequence goes on along the minus strand of JANQAP020222468.1, from coordinate 1,705 downwards.
CTAAAATTGGTGTTCTTGTTCATTAGTATGAGTTGTTCAAGATGAAAGACGATGAGTCTATTGATCTGATATTTGGATGATTTCAAACAACCATTAATGGACTTAAAGCTCTGGAAAGAATCTACAACAGTCAAGATCATGTCAGAAAGATTCTCAGAAGTCTTCCAAAAAGATGGAGACCAAAAGTAACAACAATACAAGAGGCCAAGGATTTAAGCAAGCTGAAGCTAGACGAATTGCTTGGTTCGCTGAAAATTCATGAAATAGAGCTTGATGCTGAAGATAAACCCAGAAGGGATAAATCTATTGCACTGAAGGCTGGTCAGAAGAATCAGAAGATGCAGAAAAACAGAAGTACATATTCAAAAGCATTAAAGATTGAAGAAATCAAGAATGACGATACTAGTGAATCTGATCAAGATTCAAGTGAAGATGAAGATGAGCTATCTTTCATTTCAAGAAAGATTAGAAGGATGTGGAAAAAGAAATCAAGGGGAAATACAGACTTCTCTTTCAAAAAGAATAGCAAAGACGATTCGAAGAATGAGAAAAGTTCTATCATCTGTTTTGAGTGTAATAAACTAGGACATTACAAGTCTAAATGTCCGTTGTTCAAAAGAAAACAAAAGAAAAGTCAAGAAAACAAAAAGAGCATGATGGCCGCATGAGAAGATCTGGATTCGTCTGAATCTGAATCTGACTCAGAAACATTAGAACAAGCAAATATATGCTTGATAGGTGAAGGGAAAAGCGATGATGTAATTTCTAACTTTGATGATCTTCAGGATGCCTATTTAGAATTGTTAGAAGATTCACATGTTATTTTAAAACAATATAGGTTATTCAAAAAGAAATTTGTTGAAAATATAAAGAACACAAAACTTTTAGAATAAGAAAATATCTGCCTCAAGAAACAAATAAACGATATGAAAAAGAAAGTAACCGTAGATAGATATGAGGAAATTAATCAATTAAAAGAAAAGATTAATAGTCTTTCAACAGACTTATCAAAATTTACAAAAAGTACAAAAAGGATGAATGACATGATTGGAAGTTATAGACATCCAAATGATAAAAACAGTTTAGGCTTTAATAATAAGAAGTGTGTTCGTGATAGGAATTTTGTTGCTAAGAAAAAAAAACAATATTCTTAATATTCAAAGAAAAATTATAAGACTAACTCTAAAGGACCAAAGAAAATATGGGTACCTCAAAAGGATATAATTTATCTTGCAGATCTCCTTACTTGGAAGAAACAACCACCACCAATGGTATTTGGACAGTGGCTGCTCGCGACACATGACGGGCAGAAGGTCTATATTCCTAGACCTCTAATATAAGCAAGGAGGATCAGTAACTTTTGGAGATAACAAGTAGGGCAAAATAATTGGAATCGGTAAAATTGATAAAGATTCTCTTTCGTCTATTGATAATGTTCTGCTAGTTGATGGTTTAAAGCATAATCTAATCAATATAAGTCAATTATGTGATTTTGGTTTTGAAGTATCCTTTAATCAAAATTCTTGTATAGTCAAAAACAAGGACGGTTCCATATTCTTTTCTGTCAAAAGATGAAATAATCTCTATAAAATCAACTTAGATGATTTGAAAAGTCAAAATATTTCATATTTTATATCAAAAGATGATGAGAAACTGATTTGGCACAAAAAGCTAGGTCATGTTAGCTTTAAACATATTTCCAAAT
>JANQAP020222367.1:0-19374 GCA_026874005.2 Erythroxylum coriaceum | reverse complement strand
GAGGTCATGGCTCACAGGTGGGTCAGCTGGGATTTTGGGATGACCTAGCTAGGTTTTGATGTATTTCTTCCTCTTTCATGTAGTATCTTGTATTAGGTGTTTGTATATACATGTACAGATATGTACAGACAGTACAGTTGGATGATGTATAAACTGTTGATTTTGAGTAATGAACAGAGGAAGAGTTTGGTTTTAAAAATCTTGTGATTTACAATTACTGCTTTAATTATTCAAATTGATATGATGCCATGTGGAGTACTGTAGTGATCGCACGTAGCGCTCCCTTATCATAGGATATGTGTCGGAATGACCTATGGGCGTCCCGGTGCGTACCCTACGGTAAGGGGGTATTATATAAAACATGATGCAAATCACACCTATCAGTATTAAACCACTAAGGTACTTAGCTATTTTATTAGTTATGTTGGGAAATTACTATCTTAATGAAGCTACGATATGGACCAAAAGAATTAATTATACTAGGGCTTGAAATGCAATTATAGAGGAAAAAAAGATCCCTTAAGCTCTTCTAATACACTGAGTTGTCCTCAAACAAATAAGGGAAAAGGCTTTTAGCTCTAAGATGCATGAATTGGATATTACCATAAATGAGTCTTCAAAGGAGCATAAAGGTAACTCAGTTGAACATATTTCTTTAAGTTCTCCTCTTTGTAAAGATCAATTAGATTCTGGTCTTAGTAATGATTTCAAAATAGCTATAAGAAGGAAGCCACATAAAGAGAAGAAGAGATCTATTCACCCTTCCTTAATATGACAATAATCTCATAAAATGTAAGAAGGCTTATTTTCACTGCAAAGTAGATAGCTTTAAATAATAACATTTCTAATAATAAGCCTTCTCTTTTTGGTTTTTTGGAAACAAAATTGAAAAAAGAAAGATGCAAACACTTGAAATTCCCAAAGAATCATTAGCAAGTCATCACCAATCATCAAAGCCATTGCATTAGTAGAATAGTTGTTACATTTGATACAGAGAAGATTAAGGTTCTACATTTTATAGCAGAAGACTAACTGACACAGTTATTAGTTAAGTTAAAGTAAGAACATATTATATTACAAGCAACCTATATATATGCTTCGATTCTCATCTTCCAAAGGATCCATCTTTGGATTAAGCTTGGGGACATAACATCAATCATCAACACTCTCTAGATTATTCTAGTGGATTTTAATCTTATAGAACATCCTTATAAAGCTGAGGATAATTAATATAATGTCACAACATGCAAAACAATAGGATGTTTTGTGGTTCTCGACCATTAACACATCATCTAGAAAGTTGGCTTAGAGCTTATTGTATGACCTAGGTTTTGCATCATAATTCTTCAAAACTTAATCAAATCTATGTTATACATAAGGCTTTTGTGACTTTTGAATTTCCATAACCTACAAGTAAGATGTGAGGAGGATGTTGTAATCTTATTGTAGATGTTTACAATCTGGCTTTGTAAAATCTGAAATTTTTATATTGGTTTTTGGGTTTTTAAGGAGTCGTTTGGTTTTACTTCTAATTTTCTGTTGTGATTTTTAGTTTTTAATTTTTAATATAAAAACTGAAAATAAAAACTTGTTTGAGATTTGTAATAAAAAATTAAAAACAAAAACAAAATTGGTTTTATCATCTTGTTTTTAATTTTGTAATTATACTCTTATGTTAATAATATTAATGTAATATATTATGTTTTTAAATTAATTAATTCTCATTATAGCTAAAATTAAAATAAATGCAAATTAATATAATAAAAAATTTTGCACATTAATTGTATATAATAAAATTCTATAAATTAGAAAATTATATTAAGTCATTTTAATCAATAAAAGATTTCCATCATATTATAATTTTTCAAAACATAATAATACTATCATTTACATAAAGAAACTTAAATCAATTAGAGCTAATATAATAATTCCACATTTGTCTAACAATTTCATCTCGCTTCAAAAACATACTTAAAAATTGTGCTGGAGTGATACTATACTCCATTTGAGAACTTGCATCTTTATTTTCACTTTCCTTAGTTTGTTCCTCATTTTTAGCATAATTGTCATATAATTCATCGCTTTGTCTATACATTCTAATATAATAATGTATAACACAACAAGAAATAATGATCCATTTTTGTTTCTTCATATCATAACTTGGCATGTTTTTAAGTATATGGAATCTTGCTTTTAGAATGCCAAAATATCTTTCAATAACATTTCCTAATGAAGAATGCCTGTAGTTAAAGAATTCCTGTAGACCTTGAGGTCTTCCTCGTCCTCTATAATCTCACAAATGATATCTCTCCCTTTAGTTTGGTTAATGAAATCAAGACGTATTGGTGCAGCCTGAATTAACCAAATAGAACTTACCTAACATATAAAGAATATAATATTAACAAAAAGATAGTAAAAATGAATCATAAATTCATAATTACTATGCTTATTAAAAAATAATATAATACCTCATATAGGTATAGGAAATTGATTCGCTGGATTTGTCACTGTTTCTAAAAGAACTCGAGAGTCATTTGTGCTACCTTCCCATCCATCCATTACATATGTCAAACATATGTCAAATGAGCAAAAATGCATAATATTTTGGGTTTGATTAATTCCTTTACCCTTGTATGGTATTTATTCATCGGTCAAAACATATGCATCAATATATGTATCATCTATATACAATCCTAAAAATCAAAATATACTATTAAAATAATTATTAACCATAAGGACATAATTAAAATAGTAATTAAATATATGAATACACTTTGAAAATAAGGGTAAGTAATTTCAATTCCAAAATTATAATCAACAACAATTAAATATATTTTAATCAAGTTATAACATTAAATTCAACTTTGATACCATGATTAGGAAATTATACGAGGATTTGATCCTGTGCATAGCAAAATAATTATAAAACAAATTTTGTATTTGATTTCCCAAAGCTAGGATTATTTAAATTCTATAGCATGATTAACATATAAAATGTATCATGACCACCCAAATGTTTAGGAATGCCAAAATGATTTTGACTAACCTTTCTGTGTATAATTTTTCTATATAATACAATCCTTTATCATACAATGCTCTAGTTAAACATAGATTATGAAAATAATGTCTACTCTATTTGAGTCCAATCATATTGGTCCTCCAACAATAGAAATTGATTCATTATTGACATCTGAAAACTATTTTTGAAGTTTCATTCCACCCTGCTCAAGAATTTTTCGAATCAATACTAATCAAAAACAACAAAACATTCTTCCTAATTACTTTAGGGTGATAAATCCTATATTGATCACTTAACTACCTATATGTAGTTCAAGTTATATCCAATGACTACCGATTGACCTACTCTTGACTAAAATAGGTCATAAATAATATCAAAATGTAGCAATCTCTATATGAGATACTTTGGATATCTCAAGTCAAAAGATCACTTATACAATCGTTACAATGAGAATTTTCATAAACATTTAGGCTTGGTTTGAGGGAGCGGTGATAGTTGATAGCCTGCTAAAATCAACCTGCTAAAATGATAAGTACTTATTCTCAATAAGTACTTATATGTTTGGAATTGCTGTTTTGTTAACTACTGAAACATGAAAATAGGTGTTTGGCAAGTATGATTGCGATTGTTAAAAAAAGATAAAATGACTAAAAAGCCCATTGATTTAATAAACTATTAATTGTTGTATAAATAATTAAAAATATATTATTAATCATATAAATTTGAAATTATAAATAATAAAATATTAAATTAAAATAATAAAAATAAAAATAAAATATTTCATAAAAATATATTATTAATCGTATAAATTTAAAATTATAAATAATAAAATATTAAATTAAAATAAGAAAAATATAAATAAAATAAATTTAGTAAATAAAATATTTCATAAAAATATTATTAGTTATATAAATTCAAATTATAAATAAGAAAATATTATTTGAGGGTATAATGGAAAATAATAATTATCAAAAGGTTATTAATGGAAAGTAGAATTTCTACTACAAAAGCACTTTCCTACCGCAATCCTCTTTCTAATTATCAATTTTGCCGGTGGCACCACATTTTCCTCCAACCTTCGGTTGTTCGCCCGCAAATCCAAACATATGATTGCGTTTGAAAACTGCGGTAAATAAGTACTTATCCCCACTATACCACAGATCCAAACGCAGCCATAAGTAATTTCCAATTGGATTTCTCTTATGAGGTTAGTTTAGTGAACTTTTTCACTAATAAGCACCTACACTTTTGTTCAAGTATCGCCATTCTTTAGTCTATGAGATCGAATACCTCCTTTATATTGAAGAAATATAATGTGTGCTGGTTTTTTTACGCTTTATTAATGTCAATATCAACAAAAAATGACTAAGAGCAATTTAGGGATAATACATAAATGCAATATGATATCATAATTATGATCTCATCGTAATTTTATGTATTATCCCTAAATACATAAATGCAATATGATATCATAATTATGATCTCATCGTACTTTTATCTGCAATGAATATTTATTTCTTGGAATTTATAATATACATCTAAATATGTGTAAGATAAAGAATGCATTTAAATATAACTAACTGATTGGCTGTAGGAAATAAACCAACAAAATATTCATATTTCTTGACATTTAGAGATTGTGTGTGCTTAAATGACTAATCTCATTATTGGATTTCTAATAGCACCATATGTATGATCATTATAAAAATGAGGGAGATTGTTGAATCAAGAGACATTACAATCCTTATTTTGATAAAAACAAAGCAAAGTTAATACTAATGACTTTTCCTTTGATGACTTAAAAGAAATTAACATGAGATGAAGTCATGAAACAATTTGTGGAGACCAAATACATTTAAGTCAATAAGAAGAATAAGAATAAGGAAGATTAAAGCACAATAAGTTTATAAATTTACTTCTAATCTTTCTTGTTTCTCTTATTTGTTTATTTCAATGCTTTATGTGCTCTTCATACATAAGCATATTATGTTTTGAATTTAATTTATAATTCTTTTCTTTTATCTAGATGAATAAAGGTTTTAATTTTGAAGAAAATCCTCCTAATCTTTAGAATACTCTTTGGAAAAATTTTGAAATGTTTTTAAATTAAGTTTTGTTCAAAGAAGTGGCGTTTAATCTTTTAAAGAACTTGAAAATATTTATAAATGTATCGTTTTTAGACAAATTGGTTATCCAATGTGTAGGTGTGTTCAACTAATGTATTATTTCTAGAAATATTGATCGATTTATATTTATTTATGATCGACCATCTGATAGGTGTGAATTGCATCATGTTTTAGGGTTTAATTTGTTATGTATTAAGTGTTAATTTGAGTGTTTGATATGTGTTTAAGTTTGAATTGTGTTAGTTTAAGCGTTTAAGTATTTTTATGGGTTAGTGTAAGTCTTTGAGCTTAAATATTATGTTTTTGAGGTACCTTAATGTATTTATTAGTGTTTTAGGGTCAACGTCGAAGAATGGAGAAGTTTCGAAGACTTTTGGACCGAAACTACGACCCACGGTCATGGCACAACAGGCCACAATTGTGACAGAAATATGTGAGCAAGCCTACGATCGTGGCATATGGGCCACAATCGTGACAAAAGACTCTGCCATAGCCCACGATCATGGCCTGATTGCCACGATCGTGACAGAAAGGTTTGATGCTCGTAAATAAGAGAAAAAGTCAAGTTTTAAGGGATTTTTCAGACCGTTTTAATCCCAGAAAAATCCTAGGGCTGCTCAAGACACACAAAGTATTTAAAGAACATGAAGAACACAAGAGAGAGAGCTTTTGCATCAACCACAATCTCAAAACCCTAGAGAGCTTTATCAAGAGATTGAGGAAGAAAAGAAGGAAGAGAGAAGTGGAGAAGAAGCCTATGCGAAGACAAACTAAAATAAATTAAACATGCTAAATTAAGGTCATTAGCTTGACCATTCCTTATACATTTGTGAAAGAGTGGAAGATAGGAGAGAGATAACTTCCCTTTCTTGTGGATATGTCCCACCATAATATGGCTTACAACGATGCCTATTAATCTTGAACGTTTCTCCCTTATCATTTATCAGCTCCACAACTCCATGGGGAAACACTTGAAGGATTTTGAAGGGCCCACTCCATCTTGACTTGAGCTTTCTGAGAAATAGTCAAAATTTTGAATTAAAAAAATTCCAAGTCTCCACTCTTGAATTCCTTCTTCTTGATATGGCCATCATGCCACTTCTGAGCCCTTTCTTTATATAATTTGACATTTTCATATGCATCGTACCTTAACTTATCCAACTCGTTGAGATGTAACAATCGCTTTTCTTCCGCTAGCTTCCAATCCATGTTCAATTTCTTGATTGCCCAATATGTTCTATGCTCCAACTCCAATGGTAAATGACATGGCTTGCCATATACAAAATGGTACGGTGTTGTTCCTATGAGGGTCTTGAAAGCTGTTCTATAAGCCCACAGTGCATCATCTAGCTTCAATGACCAATCTTTTCTTGAAATATTCACTGTCTTTTCCAAAATCTTTTTTAACTCTCTATTCACCACCTCCACTTAGCCACTAGTTTGGGGATGGTACGGGGTAGCCACTTTATGATTAACATTGTATCTTCTTAGAAGGTTCTTAAACGGTTTGTTGCAAAAGTGACTCCCCCATCACTTATAATTGCTCTAGGCACCCCAAACCTAGTAAAAATCTTTTTAATGAACTTCTGAACCACCTTACTATCATTGGTAGGAGTGGCGACTGCTTCAACACATCTCGACACATAATCAACTCCAACTAAAATATAGATGTTACCTTCAGAGGATGGGAATGGTCCCATAAAATCCAGACCCCATATATCAAATATCTCCACCTCTATTATATTCGAAAGTGGCATTTCTCTTTGATATGTTACCCACTCTTTGACATCTATTGCACTTGAGCACGAAATCTCAAGCATCCTTAAATAGTCGGCTAATAGAATCCACACTCCAAGATTTGTACAGCAGTCTTATTAGCTCCATGATGCCCTACATATGGTGAGCTATGACATTATGTTAAGATCTCAGGCATTTCATCTTTATAAACGCACCTACGAATTAAACTATCATCACAGATCTTATAAAGTACAAGTTCATCCTAAATATAACGAGAGGATTGAAATAGGAACCACTTCCTTTGTTGATATGACAAGTTGGATGGAAGAATACCATCTGAAAGGTAGTTTGCAATATTTGCAAACTAAGGAAAGAAAGGGTTATCTACCATCATCAAGGTCTCCTTAGGAAAAATTTCCTTGATTTCCTCTTCCTCTTTATGATTTCGTCCTTCGAGTCTCGATAAGTGATCTAATATGACATTTTCTGCTCCTTTCTTCTCTTTGTTTTCAATGTTAAACTCTTGGAGCAGGAGTACCCATTGAATATGCCTGGCCTTGGCATCCTTCTTGGCGAAAAGGTAACATATTGCTGCATGGTCTGTAAACATAATAACTTGTGAGCCTAACAAATAGGAATGAAATTTTTCACAAGCAAATACAACCGAAAGCAGTTCTTTCTCAATAGTTGTGTAGTTTAATTATGCTCCTGTCAACATCCTGCTTGCATAATAGATAGCATGCAACCTCTTCTCCTTTTGCTGACCAAGTACACACTCAACAGTATTGTCGCTTGCGTCACATATAATCTTGAACGGGAGAGACCAATTTGGCGACATCATAATTAGTGATGTTATAAGTGCCTTTTTCAACTTGTTAAAAGAATTTAGACAATTGTCATCAAAAACAAATGGCACATCTTTAACCAATAGATGAGTTAGGGGTTTTGCAATAAGGGAAAATCTTTAATGAACTGCCTGTAAAACCTTGCATGACTAAGGAAAGCTCAGATACCCTTGATGTTGGAGGGAGGTGGTAACTTTTCAATTACTTATGTCTTAGCACAATCCCCTTCAATCCCTTTGTATGAAATCTTATGGAATAATACAACTCCCTCTTGAACCATGAAGTGACATTTTCCCAATTTAAAATTAAATACGACCCCTCACATCTTTGAAGCATTTTGTCTAAGTTGAGTAAACAATGATCAAAAGACTCTCCAAAGAGAGAAAAATCATCCATAAATACCTCCATAAAATTTTCATTAATGTCTGCAAATATGGCCATTATGCACCTTTGAAATGTGGCAGGTGCATTACATAAACAAAAAGGCATCCTTCGGTACGGAAAAGTTCTATATAGACATGTGAAAGCCGTCTTCTCTTGATCTTCCGGGTATATAAATATTTGATTGTACCCTGAATATCCATCTAGGAAGCAATAAAAAGAATGAACAGCCACTCTCTTAATCATTTAGTCCACAAAAGGTAAAGGGAAATGATCCTTCTCAGTGGTCAAATTAGCTTCATATAGTCAATACACACTCACCAACCTGTGACAGTCCTATTGGAAATCTTTTCCCCTTTTTCATTTTCTATCACCGTCATACCACTCTTCTTTGGCACACACTATACTGGACTCACCCACTCACTATCTGAAATGGGGCAAATTATCCCAGCATCCAAAAGTTTCACCACCTCCTTCTTTACAACCTCTTACATATTCAAATTTAACCTTCTTTGTCTTTCTCACACGATTCTAGACTCTTCTTCTAGGTTAATCCTATGCATCACTACATTGGGGCTAATCCCCCGAATATTAGAGATTTGCCACCTTACAGTTCTCATCCTTTTCCTAATAGTCTCCACCACTTTCTCTTCTTGCTCACAATTTAATTCATTAGAGATAATGATAAGTAAAGTGTGGTTCTTCCCTAAAAAGGCATATCTCAAATGGGAAGGTAAATGATTAAGCTCTAAAGTAGGAGGTTTAACAGTAGACGGTGGTGTAGGTGCACCAGCTCTCTCCAAACTTTCTAACTCCACTTCCCCATATAAATCCTCTTCCTTCACACCTTCATCCTTGTGTACTTCATTCACTTCATTGACTCCTTCTTTAATCTCCTTCACACACTCATCTACAAAATCAATTTTCATACACACATTTCCATCTTTTGATTTCTTCAAAGATTTTGTCATATTAAACTTAACCTATTTATCACCGATTCTCAACACAAATTTTGTTCATGCACATCAACTAATGACCTTACAGTATTCATAAAGAGCCTACCCAAAATCAACAGACAATTCTTATCAGCTTCAAAATCCAACACAATAAAATCAACAGAAAATATAAATTTGTCCACTTTTATCAATACGTATTCCACGACTCCAAATGGCCCTTTTTATTGATTGATCCGCAAGTTGAATCAGCATGAAAGTTGGCTTGACTTCTCCTAATCCTAGTTTCTTGAAAATAGATAAAGACATCAAATTAATACTTGCACCTAAATCACATAAACATTTAGAAAATTCAAAATTGCCAACAACACATGGAATATTGAAACTCCCTAGATCTTGTAATTTTGAAGGCATTTGACTTGAAATAATGGAACTGCAATTTTTTGTCAATGTAACCATTTGATTGTCTTCTCAAGTGCATTTGTGCTTGAGTATATCCTTTAAAAACTTCACATACTTGGGCATGCCCTCCAAAGCTTCCACCAATGACAAATTAATCTGTAGCTTCTTTAATTTCTCCAAAACTTTGGAAAGCTGAATATCCACCTGATATTGTTTCACTCTTTGTGGATACAAGAGTTTAGGTTTGTATGGTGGTGGTGGAACATAGACTTGCTTTCATCCTTTCTTCTTCTATCTCTGTACTTTTCTCTTTTTCATGGCTGTCCCTTTTCACACTTGGCTCTTCCATCTGTTTTCCACTTCGAAGCGTAATGGTTTTGAGTTGCTCCCTTGGAATGACCTCAGTATTGCTCGATATAATACCTGCACTTTAAGAAAGTAAAACATCAGTAAGTTAACTTACCAGAACCTCCGAGTTATAGATTGACGAGGCATGGTTCTTCACAATTTGGTCAAATTTTTTCTCCATCCTCTTTTGACTCTCCTCCTGGCTTGCAAATTTTCTTTTCTAACTCTGTTCTTGAGTTGCTAGTTTGGAATCAAACATCTCCATAAACTTGTCCAACTTACTCTCCATCGCTCCGATTCGATCTTGTTGAAATCTTGGTGGCCCTTGTGGTCTTTACTGGTCACCTGCATTGTTATTACTCCAAGAAAAATTTGGATGGTTACGCCACCCTAGATTATAAGTATTAGAGTAAGGGTTATTACCTTTCTGTGGCTGGCCCAGGTAATTTACCTGTTCGGTACCACTGACTCCCAATAGAAAACACTCTGCTGAGTCGTGGTTGCTCTGCCTACACAACTTACATTGAACTTATATCGCCTTAGCTGTTGAGGTGGATACTCATTGTATGTCGTTTAGCTGCTTCGTAAGAGCCGTGATCTGAGTCTGTAAGGCAGTAACAAAGTAAATGGGTATCATACCTTTTTATTCCTTCTATCCTTGTCTACTCCTCTCGCTCGACCATATATAGCTATTGCTCGCCAACTCCTTCAAGAGATAATGAGCTGCTTCCACCATCTTCCTCATTAACGAACCTTCAGCTGTTGCGTCGATGGTTTCTCTAGTGCTTGGATTCACTCCATTGCAGAAGGTCTGAAGCAGGAACTCTCTTGGCAGGTTGTGATGGGGACAACTTCTCTAAAGTTCCTTAAATCTCTCCCAAGCTTTGTAGAGAGACTCCCTGTCATTTTGCTAGAAATTTATTATCTCCTTGATAATCCTCGTTGTCTTTGTCAATGGGAAATACTTGGCGAGGAATGCTTAGGCTAGCTACTCCCAAGTCGTAATCTAGCCTGAATTCAACGAGTTGTACCATGTTTTAGCCTGATCCTTCAATGTGAATGAAAATAGTCTCAACTTCACCGCATCGTCAGACATTCTGTTGAAGTGGAATGTGTCGCAGATCTCCAAGAAATTTGTGATGTGGGTATTTGTATCCTCATTAGATAGCTCGTAGAATTGCACACTATTTTATAGAATGTTTAGTAGCGCTGGATTTATCTCAAAATTATTTGCTTGGACCACCGGTCTCGCCATTCCTTGAGGACTAAAACCTGGCCTCATGAAATCCATCAAGGTCCTTTCTGGTCCTCCTTGCTCTCCTTCTTCAACCATATCTTGTTGTGAAAAGTTAAGACTCTTTTCCCTTCTTAATTTTCTTTCACGCCTCTTGATGTCAGGAAATTCGTCTTCGCTCACTTCTTTTGTTCTTTGTGTGCTCCTTGTGTTTATGCACCTGCAATTACACAAGGAAAAGTATCAAAAATATATAAAATGAATCCTAAACTACAATAATAATCAATAAATATGCAAGAAAACACATACCAATTACATAGAAAAATATAGATTAATGCACAGCTATCAGTTTCCTGCCGTTACTGCCTCCGTCATCCATTTCAATCGTATTTTTCGATTTTGTTTCAATTTATTGATGTATAGAATTGGGATAGTCATTGAGAATAGGATTGTTGAATGTTGAGAATTGTTTAAACTCACATTCAAGATATTTTATCTTTGATATTAATTAAATTTGATTGATTGCATTTTTATTGAATTGTTTTGTGATTTTAATTATGCACTTGCATAATTCGACAACAAACTGAGAGGGTGAATCGAGTGAAAAATCATTAAATTAGGTTAATAAGAGTTAGGTAATTTAATAGGAAAAGAATTTAATCAAATTGGTAAATTTTTGTAATGAGAGATCTTGCATAAGTTTTCGGTAGCTTTTGGGACAACTTAAGATCTAATTTAGGTTTTGGATAAATTATGAATCGAGAGGTTACAATTTCTCATAATCTGATTGGGGTTAATAATTAGGGTTACTGATTATAACTCGAGAGAGAGTAATCAACCCTAGGACCGTCTAGAACCGGTAATCCAATAAATTCATAATCAATTATGTTTTCATTAAAGTCTATAAAAATCCCCTTCCTTTCAATTGGTAGTTTTTAGGATGTTTTGTGATTGGGAGTTGCATCTACTATCTTCTTTATATTTTCGAATTTGATTATTAGAATTAATTGCATGATTGAAATAATTTCTTATTCAGTTTTGTTTATTTTGAATTATTGCAAATTGAGTTCGGCCTTAGATTTTAGAATTAGATTATCCCTCCTCATGGGATCGACACCTTAGGTACTACGTGAACTACTCGTGCGCTTATGGAATATCAAGATTAATTATTAAAGCTTTTTCATATCGAAAACCTGCGATCACCAACATATTAGAATTTTTTGAGAAATTGTATACGAAGATACTGTATGTGACATTGGTTAACTAAAGTCCCATATTTGTTGAATAATGTCACTAGTACCAATTGTTAAAAGGGCTAGTTTTTGGTGTCTAACAATAGTTTAAGCTAGTATAGGTATAAACACTTAGGAATTCAGTTGTTGGACATCTTTATGATATTTAAAACATTTATAAGCATTCATTCATCTATTATAAAGTAATTGAGAGCACTTGAGCATTAAAGGGAGTAAGCAAGGTTCATTTAAGTTGTAAACAACAATTGTAGTTCTTTCCTATATTTTAGTGTTCTAATAAGTACTTTTCACCTTAAGATTGTATAAAGGTTTCTTCTTTACTAATAAAAGATTGTAGTGAGAAGGTAATTCTTCACCTAGTTGAAAGAAGAGATTAGTGGAATCCCAAAAAAGACTTGGGGAGTAGATGTAGGTAAGGTTTGTTGATGAACCATTACAGTTTTGTTTTATAGCTTCTCTTCCCTATACTCTTTACTTTATTCTTGTTTGATTGACTAAGTTTAATTAAATTTTCATTTTATTTTAGCATTCATTTTAAAAATCAATTAAGGTAATTTATTAATTTGCAAAAGTTTTCTTAAATTCACTAACATCTAATTCACCTCTATTTTGGGTGCCATCTTTGTATAAGAATTTAATCCATACCAAAAAGATTTAACATTTTATTATTTATAACAATTTAATCCATATAGAAAAGACTAAATGGAAATTATATAACAATTTAATCCATATAGAAAAGACTAAATGGAAATTATCTATTTAAGAATATTCTAGTCAAATTTCTCCCTCACACTTAAATACTACATTATCCTTATAAAAACTAAAAATAATGCAAAAGAGAGAAACTAACACATAACAAACAATAATAAACAATAAATAACAAATAATGAAATAAATAAAAACAAGATAAGGAAATAGAAAAGTAAATATGATTTCTTAGGTTATTCCTATGTAGCATTTTTGTTTATTATCATTAGCCTAACTCAATGCCTGTAAAATGATATTAACATTGCTAGATTGGCTTTTGCAATCTCAAATCCTCAATGTTCCCTAGTTAGGGACCTTGATAATAGGGTTCAAGGATATGATAATTTGGCTTAAACACCTTGTTTGTCTTTAAGATCTAAATTTTCGTTGCATATGATCATTTGGCTTAAGCACCTTATCTGTCTTTAAGATCTAAATTTTCATTGCACCATAAGGATAAACATTAATTAACAAAAGCTCTAACTCATCTATAACCAACTTAACTATAAATAAAGCCTAAAACTTTACCTTATAATAAAGTTATTTCTTAAAATTATCTTAATAAGGAATGATTTGGCTTTTTCTTTGTACATTTTAGAACTTTTATAAGCATCATTCCTTAAATCCTCAATTTCCTACAATTGAAACTTTCTTTGGGCACTAGCTTCATTTAGATTCATGCTTACTATTTGACGACCCAATATACCTTTTACTCGATATTTACTAGAAGGTGACATAGTCTTACCACACACTAATCTATTTAGGGATTTAAAAATGGGTGTTTTAAAAGTAGTTCTATTTGCTTAAAATGCATCATCCAATTTTAAGATCCAATCTTTCTTATCCATTAAGAGTTTGACATCTCTATTAGAAAACTCTTCCTAGAAATTGGTTTATTGATGAGAGGGTGTGGAAAATTGTTGTGCTTGACATTTAGACAAATCTTCCACCACCCTATTATATAAATGGATACCTTTATCACTGACTAAGGTCTTTGATTTACCAAAAATGTTGAAAATGTTAGATTTTTTAAAATTTACTACATGTTTTGAATCATAAGTTTTGGTTGTTTTAGCTTCCACCTATTTAGAAATATAGTCAACAAAAAATAATATATAAATGTTACTAATAGAAGATGGGAATGGTCTTTAAACTTAATGTCCTATACATAAAAATCTCTAATGTAAAAATAGGAATTTATGGCATTTGATGTCTTTTAGAAAGAACAAAAATATAATATAGAGACCATATTCTTACATCTTTTAGTTGTAATTTTTGGTAAAAAATGTTCTTCATATGCATAATTATGATAAAGGGTTAGAATAGACATACATTCATTTTTAGATACACGCCTTCATAGTACTTGATTATCATAGTGTTTCCATAGGTATGGTTCATCCTAAACATAATACTTTGTGTCACTCTTGGTATTCTGATTCCAAGTTTTAATAAAATCATATGGTGACAAATTCGTAATTTAATAGTTTACAACATTTACTTACTATAGTGGTGTCATATGAAGTGGAAATAATTTCTTATCAAGGAATGTTTCTCATAGTGAACCAATTAGCTAAGGTTGTTAATAACTATATTTTTTACTTCCTTCTTATCTTTTATTTCCAAGTTAAACTCATAAAGGAGGACAGTCCACCTAATCATCCTTGGTTTTGTTTATTCTTTATAAATATGTATCTAAGAGTTGTTTGATCCAAATAGATAATAACTTTAGCACTTAAAAAATATGATATGAATTTCTCTATTAAAAAAACAATAAATACTAGATCTTTTTCATTATAATGTAATTAAGATGGGCTTCATTCAAAGTCTTGGAGGCATATAAATGGAAAAAGTAGTTTTCCCAACTCTTTAACCTAAAATAACTCCTATTACATAGTTGCTAGCATCATATATGTTTCAAAAGTTAACTCTGAATTTGGCAGTTAGGTTACTAATGTGGAAGCTAGAAACCTTGACAGTGCATGTCGAGTACTCTACAAAATTTACCTAACTTTGTACACTAAAATTTGTAGTTATAGTGAGTTGGGATCGAATCCACAAGGAATGTTTGGTTAATTTCTGTAACAAAATTAATTGATGCAAGGAAAATATAAAAAGAGGGGGGGGGGTTTGGATTTTAATCAATTTAGAACATAAAATCAAAGAAAACAATCGAAAATGATTAAAGTGCCGAATATGAGTAAGGTTCGATTCCAGGTTCAATCTCGACCTAAACATGATCAAGCATATTTCATCATTCTAACGTCTTTACAACTCTCTTCGGACTATTGATCTGAGACTAATAGAATACTCTACTAATCCTGGTTTTCCCTTAGGTTGTGTTTAATCAAGATACGATCATTAATTAATCTTAACTATCGAATAACCTAGGATACAATCTCTAGATTCAATTTGGTAGTCGTATTATGATATGAAAAATGATCAATATAGGCAGTAACCTCACACATTCGAGTTATTTAACCTAAGTTATGTTGTTCCTAATGATACGGGATCATTAAATGCTACTAAAAAATATCAAATGTAACAATTAAGGATTATGTTCAATATTATAGCAATAGGTTCAGAATAGAACAATCAAAATAATGTCTTAAGATCATCCATCCAAAACCCGATCTAATCAACACAAACAACACAACAATACAAAAAGATATTACAATGTTAATAAGATGAAATAGCTTAACCATGACTTAGCATCGATATCCCCATAGAACCGGTGTCGAAAAGTAAGCCTTCCATCTCCATCTTCAAGCTCCAAGAATTAGCCTTTATAGCCTCCATTGATGTTGAAAAATGAAGAGAGAATAGAGGAGAATAGTTGTTGTTCGAGCTGTAGCTATCTCAGTTTTTCTCCTTGAAATTCCAAGAGAAAATGTTGAAGAAGCTGCTATCCACACTACTGTCCACTTTCCTCTCTTTTGCTCTAGCTAGGCTTCACGCATGCATATTGAACAACTGAAGAAAACCAAATGAAGAAGCTCTTGCTTCAGCTGACCTTTGGTTCTCACCTTGGCCAGCCCCACTCACTTTATGCTTTCTTTTAACAGCTACATTAAAACTAAAATGAGGCAGCCTCCACTCCTTTTTTTTATCCAGCCCCTCTTTTTATTACTCCAGTGGAAACTTGCCTTGGTCACTTCATTTCAAAGCTACGTTTAGGACTCATGAGGCAGCTAGTTTAAAATTAGAAATAGACATGTGTTGAGTTTTCCAAGCTTCCCACTCAAGCACATCGTCTCACGTTTTTCTTTGTTTCAGCCCACAGCTGACATAACCCACTTGCTTCTCTCCTGTAAAGCTAGGTTTCCAATAAGAATAAAATTGGACAGATGTAGCGTGATGCTATTCTCAGGCTGTCCAAAAAGAAACACCTTCTTTACACCTAAAACGTTAGTTAAAATGTAGCAAAATGGACATCTGGCTTTCTCTTGACTCCTCTTCACTCTCAATTCTCATTTCTTTGTCCAGCCAAAGCTAGGATATTTACGTTAGAAATGAACTAAAAATGGACAGCTTGCGTGATTCACGTGAATGAGTTGCTTTGTAACAATATTTACTCACGTTGCATGGCTATGAAATTTTCTGGATGGCAATGAGCCATGTTGACAACATTTCTTTCATGTTCTTTTCATTTTCTTGCCTTCTTATTGCTTTTAATTTTCTTCTTCTTCATGCTCCATAAATCAATAGAGTATGGAAATTGAGAAGATGGCGTCAATGAACGTGCTTTCAAGTCACTTTAGCTCCATTACTTCCAAAATGTATCTGAAATCAAATATGAGCTAAAATGAGTATTCAACACAAGATTAGTTTCTATGCATCATTCTAAGATAATGACAAGATTCTCAAGACATTCATCAAAAGAAGATCCATATAAACTAAAATCATCCATGAATACCTCATTAATCTTCTCTACGTATTCAAAACAAATGCTTACTATACACCTTTGGAACGTGGTGGGTGCGTTACATATGGCATTCTTTGGTAAGCGAACGTATCGAAAGGGTATGTAAGTGTGGTCTTTTGCTGATCTTTTAGTGCGATCTAGATTTTAAGATAACCTAAAAAGCCATATAGAAAGTAATAATTGTCATAGCCTGCCAATCTTTCAAGCATCTGATCAATAAAAGGAAGGGAAAGTGGTCTTTACGAGTAGCAAAATTTAACTTTCTATAATCAATACATACTTGCCATCTGGTTTGCACTTGAGTGGGAACTAACTTACCTTATTGATTTGTCACTATGGTGATTCTAGAATTCTTTGGAACCACCTATATTAGACTTACTGACTTACTATCGAAGATAGGGTGTAACGAACCACTTCCATAGTGCACATGCCTGAACATCTAAAGGATATTCGAGAACATACCCTACGAGAATGGCGCGTTGGAACAATCACATTAACTTATTTAAGGCATCACACATTTCATAAGTAGTCAAAATGATTAAATCTTCCCATTACATTCACAAACATAAACTTACATTATGTAATTATAATTTATATCTGTGTATTTACATTATATAACATTTGGGAGTTTACAACTCCATACAAAATGTTTAACATAAAATGAGAAGCTAAAAAAATACATCCTAACTAGACTCTTCAAATATCAGTTGACCAAACCTTTAAGCCATTCTTGTTCTTAAAATGATAGTACCAGGATTCTACTTGGTTGCCTTAAAAGCTAGAACTCCCTTGTACCTGAAAATTAACACTGCAATTTTGATGAGTTTGTGAACTCAGCGAGTGAATCATCAATGATGTGCTCACTCTAGTTAGAATACAAAGTTAAGTATATAACCAATTTCAAGAAGTTTATTACATCATCCAGTATCAAATCTCACATCACATTTTGTCATATTTCAACAAGTACAAGTACAACATGTATACAAACATTTCAGAACACTATTTTAAAACAATTCATTAATTCATCTCAATCATTCATATAATACATGTAAAGTTATATATATGAAAATGCACATGTGACTCCATTTTTATTTTTACTTTGTTGTGACCGAGCACCTATTTACTGTCTCGTATCCATTGTAAAAATCGGGCTCATTTCATATACTTTCCCATACCCATTGTGGATATTGTTGATGGTAAAACCTATCTACTTATTTTATGCTCAAAAATCACAAGTGAACGGGTCGTGACTTGTAGCTTAAAAGAGCAGATATCGATCCTATAGGGATTGATGCCCGAACACCACTTAACTTAGATAAAACATTGTTTAAGAAACAAAATTGTTAACAGTAAATAATCTGGAAAATTAAATTAAAATTAAAAGACTAGCTCAAAATCATAGATAATACTAACGTGTAGAAAAATTGGAATTCAAGAATCTAAAGACTAGAGACTATTTTTTCCCTATTTGTTCTTCCTCCTATTTTATTGATTGAATTGTGTCTCACCCTAGATCTCCGAATGTAATAACTACCCTCTCTCAAGGTGTAATTAATTATCCCAAATTAAATTTAAGGGAATCAATTAGACGATCTCTCAACCTACCAATGACTCGATCTATTCAACTAGTTATTAAACTATCTTAGGGGTGATCAATTGACTAGCCAAGATCTCTCTTCTAACTATTCAATTAATGTGATAATTGTAAGTCTATAGGTTGCCAACTCTCACTGTACAATCCTACACAATTAATCTTACTGACTCTCTCAATTTATTGCAAGATAACAAATAAAATCACCAATCATCAAAGATAACTTCATTCAATTCAATAAAATAGGAGTTCTAAAACAATAGTTCAAAAGCAATCCCTAAAACTAAATCAGTCTAACATGGTCTCCATAATATCATCAACATTCAAATAAACCATTTTACAAAGAATAGAAGAAGTAAAATTGACAAAAAATTGAATAACAAGACTCCTCCTCTTCTTTGCCAAAATATGGAATATGTTGATGTGCTATTTTGCCTAATCTTGATGATGATCCTTGATTTCAATCCTTCCCAAAGGCTTCAAACATATGTTCTTCACTTGAAAGATGGTCTTTCATCCTCCCCCAAGATGGAGGGTTAATGATGCTTAAATAGTCCTAAAACCCTAAGTTTAATGAAGCCCCGTATATTGTCTTTGATTATAATTCCCACGGTCATGGGAATTGTCATAATTCCCACGATCGTGGGAATTGGTCACAAATGCACTCCTCTTTTCTTCTCCTCTTGATTTCTAGCTCAATCTCCAAGTTGCTCCATCTTCCTTCCTACACATCAAATACTCAATTCTTACCCTAAATTAACATCAAACACAAAAGAACAACAATGGAAATCAAACTAAGCAAAACTATACAAAATG
>JANQAP020221215.1:0-19408 GCA_026874005.2 Erythroxylum coriaceum | reverse complement strand
AACCCAACAGATAAAGTACATTACATAGTCCGTTTGAGGGATTGGCGACTTACCCATTCAGTGACTGTGGCACTGAACGGGTCGGGTGAATTCAACAATATATATATATATATAGTTATAAGACCATCTAAGTTAGATGAGACCTTATTCATACCCCTTACTTAAAATATTAATACTAATGTCTTCCATTAATGTGGCGAGAACCAGAGTTCCTTTAAAGTTAGGGTTGTAGGGCAAACCTAAGCTTGCTCTACATGGATATGTTTGAACCATGAAAATAGGATTTCTAGATTAATGGGTCGGTTTTAACTAGAAGTGCTGGTTTATTGGGCAAACCCAAGATCAATGTGGACAGAGGCAAAGTTGGGTATTGTACATTAGATGTACATGTGTCAAGAGTTGATAGCCTAATGAGTGTGCACATATCAATAGTTGATAGCACTAGATTCGATAGTTGCATTGGAGATGCAATTGGTATGATCGATACCTACTAGTTGAACTAAGGTGGCTTGTTGGGCAGACTCAAGGTCATTCTTAGGGATATTGGATATTGACCCACTAGGAGAATTTCTTTACGAGTTCTCTTGGATTTATATTGAGGTTTATGAATTTGTGAAAATAGTGGGAGCCATAATGCGTGTTATTAAAGTCCATATAGACATGCATTTAAGTACATTCTAATTTTTCTTTATTTGACGATAGGTTAGTATTGCTCGAGTCAACACCATAAGTACTAGTGTGAATTTAAGATCATTGATGGAAGCTAACAAGTTGACTGGACTAAACTTCCCTGATTGGCTCAGGAACTTGAGAATAGTTCTCAAGTCCAAGAAGCTTGGTTATGTCTTAGAAGAACCACTTTCCAATCCCCCTACTGCTGATGCTTCTGATGATGATTGGAGTGTATATAGGAAGCATCTTGATGATAGCGAGATGGCTAGTTGTATTATGCTAGCCACTATCTCACCGGAGCTGCAAAAGCAGCACAAGGCTATGGATGCTCATAACATAGTCTATCATCTTAGGGAGCTCTTTGATGAGCAAGCAAGGTTTGAAAGGTTCAAGACTTTGCGATTGCTCTTTCGCTCCAAGATGGTTGAGGGGATAGCTCCAGTACAGTACACACTGAAGATGAGTGGCTACATCGAGTGATTGGCCTTATTGGGTTTTCTTTTAGATCATGAATTAAGTATTGACTTAATTCTGACAGGTTTAACCGATAGTTACTCACAATTTGTGTTTAATTATCAGATGAACAATATATTAGCACAACTCCTGAGCTAGTCAACATGCTCAAGGAAGTTGAGCGATCTGTCCGTAAGGACAAGGTTGTGATGCTGGTGGACTTTTCTGGTTCGAAGAAAAAGAGCCAAATGAAGAAGAAGTCTATAGGGCTAAAAGGAGGTGTCAAGAAAGCAAAGAAGACTGCCTCGAAGGGAATTTGCTTCCACTGTGGCAAGGATGGCCACTAGAAGAGAAATTACAAGGCCTATCTGGAGTCTTTGAAGCAGAAGAAGGCATCTGATGCCCCACCTTCTTCAGGTATTTATACATTCGTACTGTTTCTGATAACAACATAAAGGTATTAGATACCAGTTGTGGTCACACATTTGTACTGAATTGAAGGGCCTCAGGAATAGTAGATAACTCAACAAAGGAGAGTCAGACATGCGAGTGGGCAATGGAGCAAGAGTTGCTGCATTAGCTGTAGGCATATATGTATTGACGCTTCCTAATGGGCCTGTACTAGAATTGGACAATTATTTTTATATACCTGCTTTGACTAAAAATGTAATGTCTATTTTTAGTCTTAATAAAGCTAGATTCCATTTAAATTTCAATAGCAATGGTTGTTCAATTTATTTGAATGAAATGTTATATGCTTTGGGTATATTGTGCAATGGTATATACATATTGGATATGTCTAATCTGTTTATAAATATCAATAATAACAAAAGAATAAAATAAGATAATGTGAAATCGTCTTACTTATGGCATTGTTACATTGGCCATATAATTGAGAGATGCATGTCTAAACTACACAAGTGTGGTAGTTTAGGGTCATTTGATTATGAATCATATGACACATGTGAATCTTGATTATTAATTAAGATGACTAAGTTACGCTTTAAAGGAAAGGGTGAACGAACTAGTGAAATTTTAGACCTAATACATACTGATGTATGTGGTCTGATGTCCATACATGCCAAAGGTGGTTTCGTATACTTCATTACCTTTATCGATGATCATTCTCGATATGGGTATATGTATCTTATGAGACACAAATCTAAATCCTTTGAAAGGTTCAAAGAATTCAGAAATGAAGTTAAGAAACAACTTGGGAGAAGTATTGAATCCCTTCGATCGGATCAAGGTGGTGAATACTTAAGCCAAGAGTTTTTAGATTATCTCAGGGATAATGGAATATTGTCCTAGTGGACTCGACCTTACATATCACAACATAATGGTGTGGCTAAGAGGAGAATCTGAACCTTGTTAGACATGGTGAGGTCTATGATGAGTTTAGAAAATTTACCAAAATCCTTTTGGGGTATGCATTCAAAACTTCTATTTATGTATTAAACAGATTCTCATCCAAGTCAGTTGATGTTACTCCATACGAGATATGGACTAATAATAAACCCTATCTTTCTCATATGAAATTTTAGGATTGTGCTTATGTGAAACGGATTCAGTCAGATAAGCTTGAAGCTAAATTTGATAAGTGTTTGTTTATAGGATATCAGTTCTACCATATTTCAAAACAAAAGGTGTTTGTTTCAAAACATGTTGTCTTTTTAGAGAAAGAGTTTCTTCTAAGAGAAGACAATGGGACCAAAATTAAACTTGTGGAAGTTCAAGATGCTCAAACAAATGCAAATCAACTGCCTGGACCCGAGACTATTGTTCATGAAGATGAAACAATAGCTCAACCTTCTAACACACAAGAAGTTTATAGGTCAGGTAGGATACGTTATGTTCCCAAGAGATATGGATTTCTAATAAGTGAACTTAATAACGTATTGCTCATAGAAGATGATGAGCCTACTACCTATGAAGAGGTTTTGAAGAGTTCAAAATCTGACAAATGACTTCAAGCTATAAAATTTTAAATGGATTCCATGTATGAAAACCAAGTATAGAATTTGGTTGACCCATCTGAAGGGATAAAACCCATAGGGTGAAAATGGGTTTTTAAGAAGAAAACTAACATTATGGGTAATGTAGTTACCCATAAAGCTAGGCTTATAGCTAAAGGTTATCGTTAAAGACAAGATGTTGACTATGACAAAACGTTTAGCCTAATAGCTATGCTTAAATCCATTAGGATACCCCTAGCCATTACCTCTTGTTATGATTATGAGATATGGCAAATGGATATGAGGATGACTTTTCTTAATGAAAACCTAACCGAGGATGTGTATATGTAACAACCTAATGGTTTCATATCTATGAATGTAGAAAAGGTATGGAAGCTTTAGAAATCCATTTATGGATTGAAGCAGGCACCCAGGAGGTGGAATATTCGATTTCTTGAGACAATTAAATAGTTTGGTTTCTCATAAAATCCAGATGAGCTGTGTGTGTATGAGAAGGTTAGTGGGAGTGCAATCGTGTTCCTTGTACTGTATGTAGATGACATATCGCTAATAGGAAACGATGTCTCAGCTTTGCAATCAGTAAAAACTTGGTTAGCTAAGAAATTCTCTATGAAATTCCTTGGAGAAGCAACTTATATTTTGGGGATAAGGATCTATACATATAGATCTAAGAGGTTGCTTGGTCTTCTCAGTCTACATACATAGATAAAATGTTGAAGAGGTTTAGCATGGAGCAGTCCAAGAGAGGTTATCTTCTTATGGTACATGGGATTACACTCTCTAAATCTATGTGTCCAAAGACACAAGATGAGAGGACTCGCATGAGTTTGATTCCTTATGCTTTGGCTATAGGATCAATCATGTACGCTATGTTATGTATTAAACTTGATGTATTGTATGCTCTAAGTGTTATGAAAAGATATTAGTAGAAGTGAGGGTCATTGGGTGGCTGTCAAGAATATTCTTAAGTATTTGAGAAGAGCTAAAGATGTATTCTTGGTATATGGAGAAGGTGATCTTGTGGTAAGCGAGTATATTGATGCTAGCTTTAAATCCGATAGGGTTGACTCCAGATCCCAGTCTAGATATGTATTCACACTGAATGGTGGTGTAGTTAGTTGGAAAAGTTTCAAATAAGAGATGACTGCTGATTTGATGACAGAGGCGGAGTACATTGTAGCTTCATAAAGCGGCAAAGGAAGTAGTTTGGATCAAGAAGTTCATCATGGAACTTGGCGTGGTTTCGAGCATCGTTGACCTAGTACAGTTGTATTATGACAACAACGGGGCTATAGTGTAGGAGAAGGAATTGAGGTCTCATCAGAAGTCCAAACTTGTACTTAGGTGCTACTATTTAATTAGAGAGATCATTGGTAGAAATGATGTTAAGATAGAGAGAGTTCCCACTGATCAGAATATAGTTGATCTGTTGACTAAGCTTATTTCCCAAAAGAGTTTTGTGTCACCTGTACATGCCTGTAGTATTAGATATTAAGGCGATTGACTTTAGTGCAAGTGGGAGTTTGTTAAAAAAGTGATCTAAAGGCAATCACCTTTAGTACTTATTATACAAATCATTTTATGATTAATAAAAACATTTTTCATTATTTTGATGTTCATACGTTTACAGATTTGATGTTGATCTTAAGTTGATTTAATGAAGTCCTTGATACAAAAAATAGCATGGAGGAAATCATGATGAGATCATGATAATGATATTCCTATTATGTGTAATTATGTTAGTATCTAAACTTTCTCTAGTCATAGGATTAATGAGATAGGATATTATTAATCCAAATAGACTAGCGCATGTTATACTCCTTGATTAGATCAAGCAGTAGATCTCATAAGTTGTAGACATAAGTTGTTTAAAGTTAACATGTGGATGCTTACTAAAGGTAGTAAGTACATTGGATTGACCTACTATGAGACAGTCGTATGGATATTCTATTCCAGTGTCAAGGATAGTCTCATCAGAGCAATGGTGTAAGTATCTTTTGACTTGAGATGCTCAAGGATATCTCAGATACTAATCTTGTGTTTTGACTCCATTCATCGATGCCTTTTAGGGGTTACTCATAGGGTGGTGATTGGGTACAGCTTGAGGTATTCGGAGGTAATTGAGTAGCCAATAAAGGATTCACCACTCTTGATAGAAGAAGATGATACTCACGGCCTCTTATCGAGGTCATTACTTGGGAGTCTCTGGCCAGAGCAAATACAAGATCTAATATCACTTGGACTAGATGTGATGTAGTCAATCTTGTGGGAGTTGACACTTTAACCATACTCTAAACCAAGTGGGGTATAGATGGTGGAAGGATAAATTACATGGCAACATTGCGTATGGAAGGGTTCGTAGTCAAACCACTGACTTTTCTGTCAATTAGGGGTCATGACATGTTACTAGATACCGCTCTTGATTTACTTGAATTAAGTGTTTATTCAAGTGGTCAACATAACTGGGAACCTAATAGGTCACGCATATAGGAGATCCGAAGGACGGGTAAAATGATCTTGAATGGTGATTCAAGATATGAGGCAGTGTTTTAGGATTGTATAGCGATGTGATCGTGGTAGAAAATGTTGCATGGAATGGATTAGAAATAAGTGTTGTTGGCTTCCATTAATGCATGTTATTCATGGTCATTAACTTCCCATAACTTCCATTAATGCATGCTATTCATGACCATTAACGTCCCATAACTTTCCATTAGTGATGGGGGTTATAGAAGGTTAATTGGTGCAGAAAATTGAGATGATTTTCATGCATGTTGTGTAAGACACAAAATTGAAAAAGGATAGATTCTTTTTCTTACACACACTTTTTTTCTCTAACTCTCTCAAGAGTTCTTATCTTTGCTAGCACAAAGAAAGAATTCTAGCTATCTCCTGGTAAGGTTTCATCCTTCTATCTTTGTGTGA
Source organism: Erythroxylum coriaceum (assembly GCA_026874005.2). Taxonomy (NCBI): domain Eukaryota; kingdom Viridiplantae; phylum Streptophyta; class Magnoliopsida; order Malpighiales; family Erythroxylaceae; genus Erythroxylum; species Erythroxylum coriaceum. The sequence continues at coordinate 13,382 of JANQAP020221215.1, read as the reverse complement.
ACTTTCATCAAAGACAGTTTGCGTTGATCATTGTGGTTTACGAAAACCCAACATGGAGAAGATTAAAGAACAAAGGAGATCATCAGAAAGGTATGTAAACATCTTACATTTCATGTTTTTATCTTTCTATATCTATATGCATGAGTAGATCTGGTTTTTGAGGTTCTGTTTTATTTTCGTTGCATATATTTGATATATATTATATATGAGATAGATGATCGGAACCTACATAATATTTAAGCTCAAAGACTTGTATTAACTCATAAAACACTTAAAACATAAATAATTAACAAACTAACACAATTCTAACCTAAACATATGCTAAACGATTGAATTAACAATTAAATACATATCAAACTAAGCCCTCAAACACAATGCAATTTACACTTATTAGAGGTGACCTAAGTTTTCTATCCTTTTGTGTTTTTAATTTTTTGTGTGATTTTTCTATAGTATACTTTCATTTGGCATAATATGTGGTTTTGAAAGTACAGTAATCATGTTTGGAAAATTTTTCAGGTAATTGGAGAGTTGTGGAGCGTAAATGTTACAAGAAAAGATAAGGTGATGCAAAGTCTTGGGAGGTAAGTATGCAAAAATTTTTGGGTCAAAACCATTTATCGTCATGCGGTAGTGTGATAATAAGTCACGCTACTTCTTGGCGATTAGGGGTGCATGTCATGAAATAGCATGACTTAGTGTCACACCGTAGCGTGACGTGGAGAAAAACAAAAAAATTTCTCTTTTACATGAAAGTTTGTGGTCTTTTTTTATTAACTAAAAAAATTCGAGCTTGGTTTATATAAAAAGAACTCCTAAATGTGCTCGACTTCCCTCCCCACCTCCAACCTTCTTCTTCTTCTCCCTTCCTCCACCCTTAGTTAGCACCATTCTTGCTGATAATCTACCTCACCACTGATTTCGCTCTATTATTGCCTGCTCCAAGCATTCACAACACTCCCACGACATTCTCCATTATCTATTGCATTCAAAAAAGTTAAATGTTCAAAATTGGGCAGTTCTTCAAAGGTTTTCGACCGAAAGTGGGTCTTGGCTTTTGAGCTTCAATTTATGAATTGGAGTTCAAATTGAGGCTTCCATTCTACATTCTAATACTGTGTGAAGGTGTTTATTAACTCCTTTTGGCCTATTTGAACTTTGAGGATGGCGAAAACTAAGCACACCGGCCCAAAGAAGTCTAGCAAATCTAAGAAGAGTGGGTTGAATGCCTGTAACACCCTTTATATAGAAACTACAACTATCCATACATAAGGCAACCAATTTCATATACATACATTCACGGCATATATTTAAGTTCAATGTTATATGTATACACATTACAAAACTCCCCAATGCTTAACATTATCATTTAACAGTAGTAAAACATCTTTACATTTAAAAAACATACAAATTCCTTTAACCATTACATGTACAATCATCTTTAACTAAAAAACTTTCAAAAGTACTTTTTCTTCTATCTATTGGCCTTGTTCCATACAAATGTTCCCTGTACCTCACTCCTATGGCTTGGGACCTACACGGATTAACACCTGTGTTAAGTTTGAAAGCTTAGTAGGGAAACACTTAGTTTGGATGACCTCTTATAACAGTCATCTGCTAAACACATACATTCATGAACATTGCACAAATATAAATAGTGAGGGCATGCTTAATCAAATAAATAATGAAAACATGCTTTAATATGTTGTTCATATATTATAAATTCACCTTCAAAAGTCAAAAATGGATATTCAACATTCAATGATACAAGTTATCAATACGAATTCAAATGCTCATCCATATACTGATTATTTATATTGTCGTACTGTATTTCTTATTTATATCTATTTACTTTACTTTCTATGTTAGGCCTCCACATTCTTGTGGGTGTGGAAAATAGGAGCTGTAGATATCCGAAGATATCAAAATTATGGATACCCGAAGGCGTCAAACTATAGATACCCAAAGGTATCGAACTGTGTACACCAGTGGTGTCAAATTGTAGCAACTGCACTGTATCTCTATAAGCATGCCTATCTATCCACAACCAAGACAATAGAGCAAGCACTATAACATTTCTTTTAACCATTTGCAAATTTCACAATTCATATTTTAACAAATCATATGATATACATTTCAAGTCAAAAAATCTATATTTGCATTCATACATGCAATTTATGGCTTACCATCATTAGAAGGGCATCAAAATAACACTTGTATAATCATACTATACACATATGAGTAATGAATATGTATACAAATCATTTATGTACATGTAAATTTTCTTTGGAATGCATTATGCTCAATATTATATTCCAATATTCAATCTCCCAATTCACATTAGGTAAGTCCTATTTCATTTATTTCTAGGTGTTCAAAAAGTTTCATACACATTCAAAAAGTTTCAGATAAGATTCGGTAAAAATCAGAAATGAAAATAAACTTAAAATAGTGCAATTTGAGCAAAACCCCAAAGTGATCTAAAAATAGGCAAACTACCAGTCTAGAAACAAATCACATGACAGAGTCTAGTTGTTCCTTAATATTCGTATAGATAAAGTCACAACTGGGTTTTATGGTCTTCTAGACATTTGTCCATCTGTGTCTCTAGTTCCAAAACACCAAAGATCAAGCCATTCGGAGCATCAGGTCACCTTTTTCTATCTCAATTTCCAACATCATAAAGCTAGGATTAAGTCAGAGTCTCTCTAGAGATTTCTAGATCTATGTCTTAGTTTTTATATGCAACTAAAAACACCACATTTAGAGGTCCGTAGGCCGATTTAGGACCCAAATAATGTGACTGGTTCAACAAACCCTAGACAAAATTCCATTACACGATAATCTTTTATGATATTCAACCAATTCTATACAAGATAACACTAAAATAGCACCAACGCATTATCCTAGCAACCATTCCACATCTAAATGAATATTTTTACACATTCAAATATACACAAATACAGAATTTAACAAAGTGGAGTCTAACCTTAAAATTGACGAAGTAGGTCTTCTATTGCCTTTCCTTCCCTTCCTCTTTGGATTTGCTTGACTCACCAACTGGAAACACCAAAAATATACATCTCAATCCCACTTCCAACCTTATAATTTCATTTCTTCATAAGCAAAGAAAGAAGAGATAAAGGTGAAGAGAAAAACCCTAACTTTTACCTTGATTTCCACCTAAGATTGGTTTGATTTCTTACATGAAAATGATGGGATGAAGAAGGTGAAATGAAGAGAAGAAAAATCTTAACTTATAACCACCAAAATGTCCTGCATCTACCATCTCCATATGCCCATTCCAGAACTTTCATGACTAACACTTATGCTTAATTCCTATTGGACACACATTCTTTATTATTATTGGCCATACATGCCTTTATCCAATTGGTCCATGTGTTAACTTTAGAAAAATTACCTCTTGGTCCTTCTTCTTCCTTTACCTCCCATATTGGCCTATAACCTTATCAATTAATTTAATTTCCCTATGTTTTAATTTTCTAATGGAATAAATTTCATGCAATTTGGTTAATTATTTTGGGAGTTATACTAAAAACACTACAGGTTGTTTGAAAACAGGGACAACATCCATAACTTAATTTCAAGACAGAATTGAAAAATCTTAGAGACAATAAAATTTTGGTTCCTTCATTAAAGTTTTAGATCTATGTCTCTAACTTAATCTCAAATTAAAATTATCTAATTTCAAGGTCTACATACCATGATATGGCCAAATCACAGAAGTATATTCATATCAAAATGAACAAATTACCCATTTACCTAGGTCTTTTATATTAAGTACCATTATGTCTCTTTCTATACTTAGATGCACTTAATTCATTTGCTATGTTTACTTCTTAATACACCCTATACATGTTATAATACTTCAAGGGTATATGTTGGAGCCTTACATTTCTTTCCCCATTAAAAAGAATTTCACTGTAGAAATTTATACCTGTATTGAATAGCTGCGATTATTAAATTCTCATGATCGATTCAGGTTCCAAGTTGCCTCTTTAATGCTATGATGTTGCCAAAGCATCTTTCCCAGAGGAATTTGCTTATTCCTTAATGGTCTCACTTCTCTAGCTAAACTTTCCTTTGGCTCTTCATCATATGAGAAGTCCGGTTAGATCTTTATTTCTTGTAAGGGTAATAGATGTGAATCATCCGATCGGTACCTCCGTAGGATTGAGACATGGAATACATCATGCAACTTGGATAGTTGCATAGGAAGAGCCAATTTTTATGCCACTGGTTCAATCGTTTCAAGGATTTCATATGGACCAATAAATCTAGGACTAAGTTTTCCTTTTTTCTCGAATCTTAACACCTTTCTCCAAGTCAAAACTTTTAAGAAAACTTTGTCACCTACCGCATGTTCAATATATTTTCTCTTTAAATCAACATATGATTTTTTTCTATTACTTGTAGCCTTAAATCTTTGTTGAATAACCCTCAATTTCTTTTCTGTTTCTTTGACTATGTTAGGCCTAATCATCTTATTCTTAGTTAATTCTGTCCAACAAACTGGGGTTCTACTTTTTTTGCCATATAATGCTTCATATGGTGCATGCCTATACTGGGCTGATAACCATTATTGTAGGCAAATTCTATCAAAGGAATTTATCCATCCTAACTGCTCGAAAATTCTATAACACATGTCCTAAGCATGTCTTCTAACATCTGTATAACTCTCTCAGATTGCCCATTTGTTTGTAGTTGAAAGGTTATGCTAAAGCTTAGTTGAGTACCTAAAGCTGCTTGCATACTTTTCCAAAACCTTGATGTAAACCGTAGGTCTCGGTAAAAAACAATTGACAATCGCACTTCATGTAGCAAAATAATCTCATTCACATACAATCTAACTAACCCATCCATAGAATAATTAGATTGAATCAGTATAAAGTGTGCTGATTTGGTGAGTCTGTCCACTATAACCCATACTGCATCATGTTTTCTTTATGTAAGGGGTAGACTTGTAACAAAGTCCATGGTGATATTATCCCATTTCCACTGTGGAATTGGAATGGGATTCAATAGGCTAGATGGGACTTGATGTTCAGTTATCATCTGTTAACAATTCAAGCAATTGGACACATAGTCCACTATATCACATTTCATTCCTTGCCACAAATAATGTTGTTTTAAGTCTTAATACATCTTGTTACCCCCAGGATGCATTGCAAACACAGCATTATGGGCTTCATATAATAACTTCTTCTTCTTTAAGTCCTTTACTTCCGGTACACATAATCTACTCTTAAAGGAGAGACTTCCGTGATCTTTCACTACAAAATCAGTACGTTTCCCTTCTTGCACCGCTTGTACAATTTGTTGCAACTTGGCATCATCTTTTTGTGCATGTACTATCATCTGTCTTAAGTCAGGACTCACCTTTAACTAAGCTATCAAAGCTCCATCTGGTGAAAATGTCCGTCTACTATGTTGTAATGAAAGTGTTGAAATAGACTTTTTACTCAAAGCATCTGCTACCACATTAGCTTTTCCTAGGTGGTAGTCAACTATGCAATCATAGTCTTTAAACAATTCTTGCCTCAAATTTAGTTCCTTCTACGTGAGCAGGTACTTCAAACTCTTGGGATTTATGTATACCTTACATCTTTCCCCATATAAGTAGTGTTGTTAAAATTTCAAGGCAAACACCACTATTGCCAATTATAAACCATTTGTAAGGTAGTTATGTTCATATGGCTTTAATTACCTTGAAGCATAAGCCACCACTTTCCCATCTTGCATCAATATACAACCTAGACCATTCTTAAAAGTGTCACTTTACATGGCATATTCTTTTCTTGGAGTTGGCTTTGTCAACACTGGAGTTTCAGTGAGCATCTTCTTTAACTGCTCAAAACTGACTTGGCATATATCATTCCATTCAAACTTTGTTCCTTTCCGAAGCAACTTTGTGATTGGAGAAGCAATTACTGAGAACCCTTTGACAAAGTGTCGTCAATAACTAGCTAAGCCAAGAAAACTTCTCACTTCCTTCACATTTCGAGGCAACTTCCAATTGACAATCATCTCAATTTTACTGGGATCTACCTTGACACCTTCCAAAGAGGTGATATGCCTGAAGAAAGAAACTTTATTTATCCAAAAATCACATTTGTTTAATTTTGCAAATAATTGCTTCTCTCTCAAAGTCTGGAGCACAATTCTCAAATGCTGAACATGATCCTCTTCATTCCTCGAATAGAATAATAATCATCTATAAAAACCACAAAAAATGGGTCTAGGTAAGGTCGAAACACTTTATTCATCAAATCTATGAAAGCAATTGGTACATTAGTTAGCCCGAAAGGTATGACCAAGAACTTATAGTGGCCATACTTGGTCCTGAATGCAATCTTTGGAACATCTATATCTTTTACCCGAATCTGGTAATAACCTGACTGTAAATCAATATTGGAGAACATTCCTGCACCATTCAACTAATCAAATAAATCTTCTATTCTGGGAAATGGGTACTTATTCTTTACGATCACCTTGCTCAATTGTTTATAGTTTATACACATTTGTAGGGTGCCATCCTTCTTTTTGACAAAAAGGACTGGTGTTCCCCATGGTGACACATTACGTTAGATAAAACCCTTATCTAAAAGCTCTTGTAACTAACTTTTCAACTCTTTTAACTTTGTAAGGGTTATTCTGTAAGGTGCCCTTGAAATAGGAGCAGTACCAGATACGATTTCAATAGATAATTCTACCTCCCTCTCAGGTGGCAAACCTAGTAACTCTTTTGGGAACACATTAGGAAACTCATTTATTATCGGTAGGTCTTGTAAATTCACCTTCTCCCTTTTTGAATCAAGTTTTAAAGCCAAATATGCCTCACAACTCTTTCTAAGAAGTCATCTTGCTTGTATGGATGATATTACATTAGTCAAAGGACTAGGTCGAGGACCATGCACCACTATTTCTAAATAATCAGAATCTTTGAACACAACTGTTTTCAACCCATAATCAATTATAGGTTAGTGTTTGGACAACCATTCTATGCACAAGATAAAATCAATTTCATAGAAGGGTAGTTCTATTAGATTAGCACCAAACTATTTCTCATAGATTATAATAGGGCAGTCTCTATACATTCTATTCACATATATGTTATGGCCCAATGAACTAGTCGCATGTATATCATAAGCTAGTCGATCTACTGATAACATCATATCACACACTCCTTCGGTGCAAATACATGAATGAGTGGAACCAAGATCTATCAATGCATGCATATCAAGATTAAAGAGAGAGAAAGTACTAGCTATAACTTTTGGGGCGTCCTATTCCTTATGATCCTTCATAGCATATGCCTATGCTTGACCGATTGATGCTACAAGATAATCAACAGACTCAGATGTTGTACTCATAATGGCCTTAAACTAGCTTGGTAAACCTCTACCTCTACCTCTACCTCATCCTGTAGATGTCATAGATGCATTGGATGCCCCTCTGCTCCTCTGGGATACTCTAATCTGTCCCGAGACTTATAGACAATTAGCCATCAGATGATCCATAACCCGATATTTAAAATAAGCCCCAGTCAACCACCTACACGTGCCCTATTACCTTCTAGTATAGTGTGAGCACTTTGGTGTTCCATCTCCTTGTCTAGTTGAAAAGACTCTACCAGTATTAGTTATTGCGAACTGCCCTTGACGTCTTCCTCTAGTGGCTCGGCTATAAACTTATTCTGCTGGAGACATACCCTGCAAGTCTCAAGTTCTCTTATCTGAAGATGAGCCACCTCTAAAGAAACTCCTCCTTTGTGTCCTTTATCTCTTAGCTATCTCTTGTTTCTCTACTTTAATAGCTGCTTCAACTAGCTGATAGTAGCTTACCTATTGTAGAGAAGTTACCACCACTAGATACTCTTTGATGGAATCATTTAATCCATCCTCAAATTGTCAACATCAAAAGGCATCTGTTAGAACTGGCTCTGGAGCATACCTGCTGAGCCGACAAAACTCCTTTTCATGCTCAGCCACATATAGGTTTCTTTGTCTTATATTCAAGAATGACTTCAATTGAGCGGCTTTATAAGCTTCTGTGACATTTCTTTTTAAACTCTTGGGTAAAGAACTCCCAAGTTAAAGGGTTAGGCAGTTGAGGATGAAGTAGGACTAATTTCCACCAATCTTTCCCTCTCTACTATAATCTACAAGAAAATAAGGACATCTGGATTAGGCCAACACCAATACCATATATTACTAGACTCTTATTAGTTAGAACCACCTAAATCAGACTCTGATACCACAAAATGTAACACCCCTATATGAAACCTACAACCATCCACACATAAGGTAACCAATTTCCTGTACATACATTCACATCATGCATTTTGTTTTAATGCTATACATATATACATTACAAAACTCCTTAATGCTTAACATTATCAATTTACAGTAGTAAAACATCTTTACATTTATATGGTAATCCAAAAGAAAACATATAATTTCCTTTATCCATTACATGTACAACCATTTTTAACTAAAAACACCTTCCAAAAGTACTTTTTCTTCTATCTGTTAACCTTGGTCCCTACTGATGTTCTCTGTACCTCACTCTTATGACTTGGACCTACACGGATTAACACCCGTGCTAAGCTTAAAAACTTAGTAGGGAACACTTAGTTTATATGACCACTCACAGCAGTCATCCGCCAAGCACATATAGTCATGAACATCCCACAAATATAAATAATGATGGCATACTTAATCAAATAAATAATGCAAACATGCTTCAATATGTTGTTCATATACCATAACTTCTCCTTCAAAAGTTAAACATTGATATTCAACTCTCAACGATACAAGTTATCAATACGAATGCAAATGCTCATTCATATACCGATTATTTATGTTGTCATATTGTATTTCTTATTTATATCTATTTACTTTACTTTCTATGTTAGGCCTGCACATTCCCGTGGGAGTGGATAACAGGAGCAGTGGATATCTGAAGATATCAAAACTATGGATACTCGAAGGCATCGAACTATGGATACCTAAAGGTATCGAATTGTGGATACCCAAAGGTATCAAACTGTGGACACCGATGGTGACAAATTGTAGCAACTGTGTTGTATCCCTATAGGCATACCTATCTATCCATAACCAGGACAATAAAGCAGACACTATAACATTTCCTTCAACCATTTGCAAATTTCTCAATTCATATTTTAACAAATCATATAATATACATTTCAAGTCATAAAATCCATATTTGCGTTCATACATATAATTCATGGCTTACCACCATTAGAAGGGTATCAAAATAACACTTGTATAATCATAATATACACATATGATTAATGAATATGCATACAAATCATTTATGTATATGTAAATTTTCTTTGGAATGCATTATGCTCAATCTTATATTCCAATGTTTAGTCTCCCAATTCATATGAGGTAAGTCCTATTTCATTTATTTCTAGGTGTTTGAAAAGTTTCATACATATTCAAAAAGGTTAAGATAAGATTCAGTAAAACTCGAAAATGAAAACAAACTCAAAACAATGAACTTTTAGCAAAATCCCAAAGTGATCTAAAAATAGGCAAACTATCAATCCAGAAATAAATCACATGACGGAGTTCCTTAATATTTGTATAGAAAAATTCAGAACTGGGTTTCGTGGTCTTCTAGACATTTTTCTATCTATGTCTCTAGTTTCCAAAACACCAAAGATCAGGCATTTGAACTTTTAACACATGAGCTATATATCAAATATAACACGCTACTCCAAAAAAGGGGCAACATTAGGTCATCATTTTCTATCCTAATTTCCAACATCATAAAGTGAGAATTAAGTCAGAGTCTCTTCTAGAGATTTCTAGATCTATGTCTTAGTTTTCTTATGCAATTAAATTCACCAAATTTAGATCTAGATATTTCTAGATCTATGTCTTAGTTTTCATATGCAACTAAAATCACTAAATTTAGAGGTTTTTAGGTTATAGTTGTCAATTGCATGATGTTTTAGGGTTTAATTTGTTATGTACTTAGTGTGAATTTGAGTGTTGTGTGTGCATTTAGGGTTTAATTATGTTAGTTTGTGTATTTTAGCATTTTTATGGGTTAGAATTAGTCTTTGAGCTTAATTGTTATATTTTTGAGGTACCGTGATGTGTTTGTTAGTGTTTCAAGCTAAACGATGAACGGAGATGATTCGAAGAGTTTTGGGCCAAAGACATACCCTACGATCGTGGCACAGTAGGCCACGATTTTGACAGAGAAGGACGAGGCAGCAGTAGGCAAGCCACGATCGTGCACATGGGGCACGGCCTTGACAGAAAGCCTCAAGTCAGGCCATGATCTTGCACACTAGGCCATGATCATGATAGAAAGGTTAAGGCGCTGGCCACTATCGTGGCCGACGCCCAATTGATGTGAAAACTCAAGTTTCACAAGATTTTTTAGACCGTTTTGACCCCAGATTAAACCTAGGGCTTCCACAAAATAAATAGAACATGATGTGACAAAAGCAGCAATTTTGGGAGAGCCTAGAGAGTCGTGCAAAAGAGCTTTGATTCATCCAATTCCAAGAGAAACCTAGAAAGAAATCAAGAGATTGAGGAAGGAGACAAAGGAAGAGACACGGAGACGAGCTAGACGTGATGTACTTCCTAGAATAGGTGGTTTCCCGCTGTTGCCACCTCTTCAACTCTGTTCTTGACGTATTTTCCATTATTTCAGTTTTATTCATGTATAGGATTGAAATAGGTGTTGAGAATCGTTTGTGTTGAATGTTGAGTTTGTGTTTGTACTCACCTTTGGATCTTGATTTTTGAGATTAATGAAAATTGATTGATTTTGTTTTTATTGATTTAATTGTGATTTCAATTATGTTCTTAATAATTCGGAAGCAAATTGAGAGGGTGAGCTAGGTAAAAATAATCGATTTGGGCTAATAATAGTTAGGTGAATTGAAAGATTAAGAATTTAATCAAACCGATAGGATCGTGTAACGAGAGATCGAGCATAGGTTCCCAGTAGGCTAATAGATAACTTAAAACTAATTTAGGTTTTGGGCCAATTGTGAATTGAGAGATCACAATTTTATAATTTATATTAGGGATCATCAATTAGGGTTAAGAATTATAACTCGAGAGAGAGTAATTCACCCTAGGATCGTCTAGATCTGTGAAGTCAGTGATTGCATAATTGGTTAGGTTTCTATTAATTTCGAATCAAAATCTCCTTTCTCTCACTTAGTGATTTCTAGGTTGATTTCAGAATGGGTTGTGTGATTGCTATTTTGTTTACGCTTCGACACTTTAATTTCTCATAATTGATTGTTGATTGATTTAATTTCTACATTAGTTATTTGTTTAGAATTATTGTAGTTTAGGACGACCTTAGGTTTTAAGACTAGATTAGGTTTCCTCATGGGATCAACACCTTAAATAATATGCGAACGACCCGTGCGCTTGTGGAATTTACCAAGGTTATAAATAGTAACACTTAGTGCATGTAACCTTATGAATAAGTTTTTGGCGCAGTTGCCGGGGAAGGTGACATTTAGTTCTATAGTTAAAGTGTTAGAATAGTTTATAATTTTTATTTTTGTTTCGTTCATTTTACTTCGGAATCGTGCTCTTGCATGAACACAAGAGTCACGAAGGGTTCAAGTCGTGTAGCTGAGACATTAGATTTAAACATAACATGATTAGAACGCTCCCTTAGGAATGCTCGGTGAGAAGAAGAAGAACAAGAGTTAGGAAAATCACAAATGACCGAGGAATTTCAAAGAAACATGGACCAAGGAGTGACTCGAGGACAACAACAATGAACCTTCATGGATTTTATGAGGCTGGGGTTCAATCCAGCAAACCAAGGAGTGGCTAGACCGTCAGTTTAAGCGGCCTCATTTGAAATAAAGCCAGCCCTCCTGAACATGCTTCAGTAGAACGTCCAATTTTATGGACTGGAGAATGAGGACCCTAACGTGCACATAGTGAATTTTCTCGAGATCTATGATACTTTCTGATATCACCAAATGTCGGAAGACGCTGTTAGGATTAGACTATTCCCTTTCACACTTAGGGATAGAGCGAAGGCTTGGTATCACTTACTAAGCCCTGCTAACATTACGACGTAGGAACAACTCGTACATGTTTTTCTAGATAAATACTTTCCATTAACAAAGACCACTAAGATAATAAAGGAAATTACTAATTTCCAACAAGGTGACGGGGAATCAATTTACAAAGTGAGGGAGCGATACAAGGACTTGAAGAGGAAGTGCCCACACCATAACCTACCCAAGAAGTTCCTTCTGTAGACGTTTTATAATGGAGTAAACCCACCTGCTAGAGGCACTATCGATGTAGCGTCAGGAGGATTGTTGATGCGTAAGACGGTCAATAAAGCAAAGGAATTGATTGAGGAGATGGCCAGTAATAGTTGCCTATGGACGAGTGAGCGAGGTAGGTAACCTAACTCTTTTAGAGAGTAAAAGGGAATCGTTGCGGTTGATTAGATGACGGAGATGCAAGCAAAGATCGACAATTTGAAGCGACAACTTAATGGTATGAAGGTGTCGTCCTCAGCTCCGATTAAGGCCATGCAGTTGAAGTGTGAGTTATGTCGTCAAGTAGATCATGATACTGTGGACTGTTACCTATTGAGAGAGGATAACCAGGAGTAAGTAAACTACATGGGGGTAAAATATGGATAAGGAGGGAGAAACAATCCCTATTCCAACACTTATAACCTCAAGTGGAAGAATCACCTCAACTTTCCTAGTCAAACATTAATAATGGAGGGTAGTTCAGGCCTCAAGGGCAATTGGGCTTCCAACAAAATAAAGCAAGCTCGATGGAAGCCAAGTTGGACAAAATACGATCGTGGCACAGCCAGCCATGATCGTGACAAAGAAGGACGAGCCAGTAGTAGCTAGGCCATGATCGTGCACATGGGGCATGATCGTGACAGAAAGCCTTAAAGTCAAGCCACGATCATGCACACTGGGCCACAATCCTGACAGAAAGGTTAAGGCACTAGCCACGATTGTAGCAGGCAAGGCCATGATTATGGCCTACGTCAGGCTGATGCGAAAAGTCAAGTTTCACAAGATTTTTTGGACTGTTTCGACCTCGGATTAAACCTAGGGCTTCTACAGAATAAATAGAACATGATGTGACAAAAGCAACAGTTTTGGGAGAGCCTAGAGATTCGTACAAAAGAGCTTTGATTCAGCTAATTTCGAGAGAAACCTAGAGAGAAATCTCATCTTGGTGTTAAGACTTGATGGGTAGCTATTCCATCAACCTACTAGCGCCAGTTTAATCACCAAATCTCCTTAAAACATCTAGAAGTGATGATAGCACTATAAACTCTTTATTTGAGTGAAT